>OZ038478.1:742500-785000 GCA_964036315.1 Acanthosepion esculentum
ATCTCTTGGAAGAGACGCGCTTAACAAGCAACGCCATAAACGTAACCTTTTCCTAAAACAATAAAACAGTTTTCTTGAGTGCCCGATCTAATGAACATTGATATTAATAGGAGGTGTTCTTTGGTTGTCTACAAGAAAGAAGCAGACGAAGAAACGGACAGGCATTGACCACTTTTTGCCGGCGGACATCACTTGATAAAATAGAACGTAGCAACCACATATGTCCAACCGGCAACAAATCAAATAATGCCCGTTTACTTTACGCTTTCTAATGGAACATTTGACTAGGATGCTAGCCAAGATTTCATTCTTTCCTGCTTTTTTTATACAAAGATTTCTTTAGTATGGCACACGGCCAGATGTCGTCATTCTTCTAGATAAAATCTTGAAAATCAGCACCAGCAGCCTAGCGTTTCGCTTGAACCCCAAAACTGTCTGCTGATACCATCGAGAAATACGCGTTTAACTGACTCTTATTGTCATTCTCAGATCAATTATCAGACCAAAAAATGGCGTATTGTGGCCATATCGAGGCTGGAGCTGCTCAGTCTTCATTGTCCAGTTTTAATAGAGTTGTCGACACGCTATTTCCATGGCAAATGTTCATACGAGCTACATTACCTAGTTCCACCAGTTAAACCTTTCACCGTTAGGAACTGCTCCATATCATGTTCACAGGGTTGATTCATCCCCATTCCCTTCATATTGATTAAGTCAAACAGCTTCTTCCCTAGAACTGTTACTTTGTGGAAGAGACTCTCGAAAGGATTACAACTATTCAAGTCAACCAATATTTATCCTACATGTCCCATAGTATGCACTCCCTACTTCTCTTTTACGCTCTGACAACAACATCATTCAGCAATCCTCTACCTTGAGTGACTCTTGGGTCTTGTATTAGGTGAACAATAGCATAGAAAAACTCAATCACAGAGAAAAACTTCGTTTCTTTTAGGAACAACTTGTTTAGCTTCTATTTGCTTAAGATCGACATATAAAATTAATGTGAACATTTCTTTTTCCAAGCAAACTAACCAACATTATTTTCTTTCTGTCTGATCGATCCGCAAGAAATTCATTTCGAATCGTAGAAACCGTATCTATTAAATTTATTCCCTCTTTCCACAATTCAAAGTGAAAATGCACCTCAAGTCTTGGCTGATTTCAGAGCAACGAAATATTTGACAAAAGCAATAAACCAATATTTTTTATTGAAGGACTTCATTTTCACAGGGAAATATTTTTAGCTGATCAACTGTTAAACATTTGCTTAGTTTAAAGATATTTAGGCTTTCGACTTTTTAAAATCTATATAAATTAATATGAAAGAGCACAGTGAAAATACTATACACAAAGCGTGATAATCCATATAAAGTAATTATATTTTTCATATATCACACACACAGAAAATAGAAAATGTGCGGACAGCAATATATATATATATATATATATATATATATATATATATATATATATATATATATATATATGTAAAGAAATATAGTTTTAAGGTGTGCTATATTCATGGGATAAAGTGCTCAATATAAGAGATAGAGCGTATATAAATATAAAAGTGAACATTGAAGTCAACACTCAGAGGCGATAGCATGACGTCTAGCATGAAACAGTCTGTTGCCTCTGAGTGTTTACTAAAATGTTCACTTATATATATATATATATATATATATATATATATATATATATATATATATATATATATATATATATATATATGGAATTGGAAGGCTAGTTTTGCCTTCGGTAATGCTTTAGCACAGGCTTTGAAACCTGTGTTGTTTCCTTAAATATGAAAATTGATGTTTACAAGTTAGTAGTACTGTTATGCATACTATATGGTGTAGAATCATGAATTCTGTACCGACGAAATATCAATTAACTTGATGCCTTGCATATGTATTACCAACGTACCATATACAACAGAAAACTGAGGGATCGGATTAGAAACCGTGAAGTTCCGACTAAATGCAACATGACAGGTGTTGAAGCCATCCTAATGAAACTCTAACAAACATTTCAGGAAGGCCACTCTTGCGTTTCAAAGACAAATTTAAAGACAATCTGAAGCGATGCCTCAACCACTTTTCTTCCTGAGAAAACAAAGCCTCAGAGTGAAGGAAGTGGCGCCCGTACTGCATTTCATCTATACAAATTCTTGAGCGAAGCTGACTTGAACTTTGGGTTCAACTGCAGGTTGGCAGCTTAATGCCCCTCACAATGATTGCCTTTTACCTGCCATCTATCTAAAGGTGGACATTGAATTCAACTACTAGCGGCGGCAATCTGTATCATACTGATACGCAATCGTTAATCTCCGCTGGGTGTTGACTTGAATGTCCACTTTTCTATTTACATATACTCTATCTGATATACCATAACTTAAAACTATATGTTATCATTATATATGTCAAGCTGTTAGCGATCTTATAGTATGAAGATCGCTCTGGACCTCGGAAGACATATGTGTGTCCATAGAAGTTGAGAACCTCTTAATTTACTGATCCTTCATTTGTCGTCCACGACAAGAGGGTCTACTATATATATATATATATATATATATATATATATATATATATATATATATATATATATATATATATATATATAATGCTATATTTTCTTGAAACCTGTTAGGGTTCTTGTAGCCTGAATATCGCTCTGGGCCTAATTTATGTTGTTTCGTACGTTACGCACACACATACGCACCCACACACACATTTATATTAATGCATGTTTCATTAAATAATATAGGCAAGTTTTGTCTATTTATTTTAAGTAAGTTCCTTTCGTATCGTCTGATAAGTTTAATCACATTATCGTTGAAAGACGAAAGTAAAACACAATATTGATACATGTTTAAATCCAAGTTTTTGGCTTACATAAGCCATTATCAAAGATGACAATTTCAATAAATCAAACAACACACTGACGAAACCACAATGATAGTCCACCCTTGCTGCTTGAATAAGTTCAAAGTAACGACAAACTCGTATATACGAGACGCGGAAACGAAAATCGCGTCGCAGTTCGTGACGTCACACATGACCACGCGAGAGTGCAAAACGAGAAGTATTAAGTATGGGAAGCCGTTGGTATAAACCAATGGCTTCTGTTATAAATTATAGGCATTTAAGAATATTTGTGGAGATTTCATAGTTTATTTTGTTCAGGTTAGGTTTCAACTGTTTTATGTATATAGCTTTAAGAATTTTTTAGTTTTTGTTTATTGTTTTCATGTTTAAGTATAATTGTGTTGTCAACATGAATTTTCCGGAATTGAGTACGCGGGCAGGCATGTTGTTTTAAATGTCTAAAAATGTTAGAGTTATCATTTAAATGTAGAGTTAAGCGCCGTGAAAGCGAGTTTGTGGTGTGACAAACGTAAAAATTATTTAATCCATTGGAGATAAAATCTCCCAAAGGGCACTTGAATTTGTAAACAATGTTGTTTTTTTGCAAATTGCAAACGGGGGGGGGGGGCAAGAATCATTACGAATAGTTAAGTTAGATATACCAGATTTAGGGGAGTATATGATTAACCTAATATTTTGCTAGAATCTGTTGTAGATATATTAGTATTTACTAATTTTTTAGTATATTTTCATCTTGTTTATAATTAGTATGCATTTGACTACGATAAAAGAGATTAATATGTTTGGAATTAGTTGAAGCTGTATTATGTTCTATTTGCTTAGTATTAAGACTTCTAAGAAAGTATTTTATTTGTTCATCAACTATATAGTTTGGAAAGCTATTATTAATAAGTGTTTGTTTTATATTGTTTCATTCACTGTTTTGTAGATGAATTAGTTTTTGCACGATGTATTAGATTTTTTATAATTGCTATTTTGTAGTAATATGGACATTCGCTTTTGTATTTAAGTGTACAAGAATTTATGCTGGTAGTTTTTTGTATGGTGAAATAGTAAATTTGTTATTATTTGTGTTTATCAATATGTCAAGGAAGATAATTTTATTAGTAGTATTGAGTTCAAACGTGAATTTAAAGACAGAATTATCTTGAAAACGTTTTTGAAGTTGAAATATTTCATCTGTATTTTTAACTAAAATAAGGATATCATCAAAATAGATGGAAGGTTTTTTAACATCAGTAAATATCTTATTTTCGAGGTTCGACATGAAGAAATTGCTAAATGTCGGACCCAGTACTGAACCCATGGAGACGCCATCACGTTGTGTGTGTGTGTGTGTATATATATATATATATATATATATATATATATATATATATATATATATATATATATATATATATATATATATATATATATATATATATATTATTACTATGATCTAAGAAACGGACTTCAGTAGTACAAAATGATAGTAGTTTCCGTAATATATTCGGATTAATTTTAAGTGGGGGTAAAGATGAGTTACTGTATATATTCCTTATACTTATGTCAATAGTTTCACTAACAGGGACATTGGTAAATAAGTTTTCAACATCCAGTGAAGCTATGATTTCATTGTTAGGTTTTTCACTTTTTAGGATTTGGATTACTTCTAATGTTGACTTAACACTATATTTACTAGGAAGGTAGGGAGTAATGAGTTGGTTAATGTTAATTTTGTTAGCTGATATACAGGAGTTGGAATTTGCGATAATCTAGGACGGAGAGGATAGTCAGGTTCATGTGTTTTTATAGTGCCGTATATGTAACCAGGTCTATAATCGCCAACAATTTTAGGGAGTTTTAAAGAGTTCTGTTCAGCATTATTAGCATTAATGAGTTTATTAAGCTTTGATTTTAGTTGGTTGGTCAGGTTCTTGTTAAGTTTTTTTTTATGTGATCATGGAGTATGTGGTCAAGTTTTTTGTTGTAATCTAATTTGTTTAAGATGACGAAAATGTTGGTCTTATCAGCTTTTTTTTTACAATAATGTCAGGGTGGTTGCGTAGTTTGTGTACTACAATTTTTAGTTGTTTAGAAAGTATTTTTGAGGAGTTTCTGCTTTTATCATGTCGGTCCTTGAATGCCCTCGCCTTAAGTAAGACTTTAAATTCTGGTGTTGTTTCTATTAGTTGTTCATCCTGGTGTATGTAGTGGATTTTCCCGTCGTATTCGACAAAGAATGAGAGTCAAGCAGCTCAGTTCCTAGGAACCGACAGCCCCAAACACCAACACAAAATGATTTATTTATAGTGGTAAAGGCTTTGTGCAGAACCAACCATACTTTTTGAAGGGCTAGATAGTCCTGGTGCACTAAGTGCCACAAGGTCCCCAAACGACCTTCTGTAGGTTTTGAATTCAGAGTTGTCCTTCTAGATCAGATGCCATGCAAGGCTATAGAACCCTCTCTGTCCTGTTATTTACCCATATATATATATATATATATATATATATATATATATATATATATATATATAGTCAAACATAATGAGCCAGACAAACCTACCAAGGCCTAAGTGAAACCTTGGTAGGTTTGTCTGGCTCATTAGGTTTGACTAGGTTTGCTCTACGTTTGTATCGAGCTCTTTAGTTAGTTGTTTACTCGTATCGGGGTTTTTTCTTTGGGCCTTGAACCTGTATCTGTGCGATTATTTTCGACAGACTTTCATGTTCCTGGCTCTTTCTTTTTTGAAACCTTTTTTCCCTTCGAGATTGATTTGGCTATTGTTAAATCAAGAATTCGAAGGTTTTTCGGCACGAGTATAGATACATACATACATACACACACACATATATATATATATATATATATATATATATATATATATATATATATATATTTATATATATATATATATATATATATATATATAGTGCTGTTCGATAAAAGTGAATCACTTGATTTTTTTACTAAATCCAAAGGATAAGCGATCTAAAATCCGAAGAAGAAGCTTTGAAAGCTCTTTGAATTTAGCAGTAAGTACTGTCAAGCATCCGTTCAGTATAATGTTCTGGGGATGCTTTTCTTTTCGTGAAACTGGTTTCTTAAAACCTATTAAAAAGACCCTCAGGAGCGAGCAGTACAAGAGAATTTTAGAGTCTTGTCTGCTCCCCTCTGCTGAAAGGGTGCAAATCTACCCCACCAAGCTCATTTTTATGCAGGATAATGCTCCCTGTCACAAATCAAAATTGATGATGGAATACTTTGATGAGAAGCAAGTGAGTGTTATAACATGGCCGCCCCAATCTCCTGACCTCAACCCCATAGAAAACATATGGAGCATTATAAAGTACAGGCTCTCGAGAAAGCAGTTGAGCAACAAAGAGGATTTGATTGTGAATTCCACACCTGAATGGAATTCAATGCTTGGAGATGAGATTTGCCAGAACCTTATCAAGCCGATGCTAAAAAGTGTTGAAAAGGTTATTCAACATCAAGGGGTGCCCATAGATTATTAAATATTTCGAACTATATTACCTATAATAAATAAATTATACCTCTATTATTTTTTTCTTGAAGCTGTTCGGTTATGTTTCTATTGATTACTAGAAATTGCAAGAAATAAGTGAGTCACTTTTTTGCACAGAGTTTTTCCCTAAATCCTATTTATATCCCAAATTATAATTATCAATAGAATACCTTAGGGTGGGTAAACATTTTACTAGGTGGTCGGGAAGGAGTCTTTATATTAGTAAGATTAAAAATTAGTTTGATCCCCCAAAAATAGGCGAAAAACCTTTTAAGAAAATCATAATCAGGCGAGTCAGTTTTATCGAACAGCATTATATATATATATATATATATATATATATATATATATATATATATATATATATATATATATGTATATATATATATATATATATATATATATATATTTATACACACACACACCAACACACGCGCACACAAACACACACACACGCACACACACACGCACACGCGCACACACACATATATATATATATATATATGAATGTAAGAACATTTTAAATTTAATTTAAAATTTCTAATCAACCTCTAGACCAGAACAAAGAATATTCTGCCATCTCTTAGTACATACCCATTTTTCAGGAATATTATGAAAAATGGCTTCGCAGAAGAAGAAACGGCAAAGAGTGTATTGAACATATAAGTTTCCACAGTATATTTGATGGATCATTTCATCTACAATATCAAGAAGACCATAGACATAGGCAATGGTATCCAGAGGGAATCAATTATCGCTGGGACCAACAAAGTGAATCGGGATTCTATTAACGCTCTCATAACCGAAGTGACAATGAGTCCAACAGTATCCTTGCATAAAATAACTATTAAAAGTAGGTATACCCAAAACTTTTCCATTTTTCTATTTGTGAGACTTAGCACCATTTTAAGAGATAAATTGAACTTTGAACTCTTTTATATCTTGTGACGTGTCATTGAGCTTAAGGTTTAATGACAACACGCATTTTCAATGATTAACATCACTCAACTCATGATCACTGTTCAACGTTTTGCTATTGGGAAGTGTTCGTGAAAACCAAATAAAAAATCTCAAAGATTAAGGAATTTCTTTCAGGCAAGGAAATTATTGAAATTGTTCAGAGAATTGTTTAAAGATAACTTTTCACAATATTTTGCATTTGATATAAAATACTTCCCGTGTTTAAAATAACCCACAGTAAAGGCAATAATATGGCATGTTTCTGCTATTGAAAATGCCATTTTATAATAGGAAAAGATTGACTCATCATGAAAATCTTGATGAATAATGAAATTGACATTTTATTCATACAAACGAAGAGTCAATTACATACAATCATAATTAAAGTTTTTAAAATCAAATATTTATGTTTTAGGAGTATTTTAACATTTAATTTTATTGATCAGTGAGTATCTTTATAACTACCTAACAGTCAGTTCATCTATCTATCTATCTATCTATCTATCTATCTATCTATCTATCTATCTATCTATCTATCTCAGTCTGTTTATAACTATTTAATTCTGCTCATATCTATATGTCTAACAATAACATATTTTGTTTTTAAAATAAACAAGTTAATTATAATCCCTAAATTTTGAAAACAAATTCTGTTAACGAAATAAACAAATGTATCGATGTCTTTCAAACTTTGACAAAAGGGAGATAAGTCAAATCAATTATTCACATCTAATCAATCAATCGATGAAACGGCCAATCAATTGTGGACGCTTCATTAATAACTCAAATGAGTAGTCGCTTTCTGTCATGAAAGGTGTGTGCCAATCGATGGTAAGAAAGCGACCAGCTTCATAGTTCGTCGTGTTTCTTGGCAAATAAATTATTCTCAACTTGAGAGATCAAATGATCATGAAGCCTTGGGAAGGTGGACAGAATTTGGCAACAATAAGGGAATCGTAACCGAAGATCACCAATTGACTAATCTCGCTGCCTTCATGATCATATGAGATGCGCTTCATTGCATAAGTGTTTTGTCTGATCGTCGTTGCTATATAAAGAATCATAATCATCCTCAGTTCCGGTGACAGACTTCTCATTTGAGCAATTATAGATGTTGAAGTAACGCTAAATTCAATCTATAAACGCGGAAAATCAAATGAATAAACAGACGCCTTACACAAAACATTAAAAATTAAAAAGGGAAATTAGATTGAAAGTGAAAAAGATTCATTAATTTAAATCAAATCTATAACTTCCAAGTGAGAAGGCGTATGAAAGTTCTTCTATTTTCCGGAAGACGACGATTATTCCTCTTTAATCCTAATTGTTCAATGCTTAACTGAGTCATTTGAGAAGATCTTTTACATCTGAAATGCAGTTCTGCTAATTTTATCTTTTGGGGAAGATTTCCGAGAAGATCTAAATTATTGTAATTATTTTAATGTAAATAAAAATGGATATTTTTATTAACTATCTGACATCGATCTTAATTAAGATTTAATGAATAAATTGCTTTTCGGTTCTTTTTCTGTAATTACGACGAACACTGTTAATCAATATTTTTTCATGTTGAATAGTTTCATGTTTTTTCATGATAGCTGAATACTTTCCATATTGTGATGGTTGGTTTGGTACTCATGCAAGACATTGTTAGTTGGTTAGTGCCTCACAATGTGTTCAACAAATCTGAGTTGTGTTCAGTTTCAACAAATATGCGTTTCGTCACAAAGAATAATATAGACAAAGCATGTTACAAATAGAACATTTTAAAGACGAGAAGAATTACAAAGAAACTAACGCTGATTAAAGACGGCTTGGAGAATTTAACATACACAGGGCACATCGTATGCATGATAATTAGTGAAAAACAGCAAGCAACCTAAGTTTGGGTAAATGAATGGAAAGAAACAGGGGTCATAAGGAACAAATATTTCTGAAAGCAACAAAAGTGGAGAAGTTGTGAAAAACTATGATAAATCATGGCATCAGTGTGTGACGTAGATAAAAAACATAAATTAATATAAATGAACATTTGATAAAATATATATTTTTAAATCTAACTGTTGTGAAACTTTGGTTGTTGACTAAACTTAATGCATAATAAAAATAGAACTCTTTTTGTTTGAGTTTTTTTTGTTAATATTATGTTGTCTAATTTCGTTAATTGAAAGAATAATCCGATTCCATTAATTCCTGATATTTACAAACTTTAGCTTACTATAGGACAAAGGCATTTTAGAGGAAAGTGAAGGTATCAAATATTGCACCAATATATGTAAGGAAGGCCACTGTACTTGAAATCTTTGCTATTAGATAAATTCAATCACCGACGCTTAGGATTCATGGTAATATGCAACTGTTTCACTCCGAGACAGGTCATAAGAAATCAATATTGATTCAATGTAGGTGCTGGTATAATCTCGTAGGTCATTGTTAATGCTTAAGATTCATTTTCACTGGAGACACTACACTATAATGAGGTTTACTTAGGTTTAACGCAATGATACAAGCATTGAAATACCAAAACTTACGACATACAGGATTCACTTATTATTTTTTGCATTGATGCAAGTTCATAATTTTTAATGAAAAAATAAAACATGAAATCACCATTGCTATTTGTCGACTTCGAGAAGTGTCATCGATCTGGTTATTTAATATAGAGTCATGTTTAGTAAGCTCGTTTCTCAGGACAGTTCACTAGTATAAACAGTGTGTTCCTCACTGGGTATCCCCTAATAATTATACTTTGTACCAGGTTAGGCAAAGCTAAGTAAGTAACTATGGAGTCTTACAATGACGAGGTGAGTAAAGGAGCATTGGCTGAACCAGAATGTTTGCCAGGGAGCTGAAATCCATAAAAAGCTCTGATAAAACATAGGTAGAAATTAAACATGAGAGGTTTGTGCGAAGTCTTAGATTGGTACAAGGCCACAAGTATTGGAGACCCAGTGAGGAGCAAACCCATTAAACAGTAGTAATTATTAATTAAACTATCTCGCTAACAACATTACCCCACTCTGAGGCATCCATTGACTTTCAAAAAATTAATGAGAGTGCATTCATTAATAATAATCTACAATTGGTTGAATATCTGAGAAACAGTCAATAGGAATGGAAAGCACCGTAGCGGATATTGGCAGCACGGTCAAAGGAAGAACTGATAAAAGAAGTTCATCTTAGGGACTGAACCGGACGCAATGGGCGGAAGTGGAATAGTCAGCACTGAATGGAGATCATAATACGATTTGAAGATATTTAGAGAAAGAAATGAATGGTGGGTGCGTCCAGAAACGCCAGACAATAACTACGATTGGTCGTGATCGGCGCCAATGTTTATGTATATAAGAATAGATAAGTAAGATACGGACACTTTGAAGGGATATAATACAGAGAGCAAACCATTATAGGACCATAGGTAATAAAAACTAGTTTCGCCGAGCTTTATTTGTAAGTTCGATTCTCACTAGATGCTTGATATTCGTGGCTTTGTCATTATCTTCGGGTAGAAAATACCTATAAGAAGAATTGCGAAATTAATATATCTGTTGCCATGTATACTGAGATTTGCCTTGCAATACACATACACACACACACACATATATATATGAGTAAAATTACACACACACGCACACGCGCACGCAGACACACACACACACACATATATATATATGAATATAAATATATTTATAGTAGAAAATTGTGCGATATCGGAGCGTTTATAGATACAGTCTGGAAATAGGAATCAGCACTGCATGGTGGCTGTCTGTTTTACAACTTTGATATTCAGATTATATATTTTAACGGGTTGTATTTAGTAACATACGCATACATGCATACATATATATGTATTTATGACTGACTGCTCGTAGCCTAGTAGACATCTATGTTCGTTAGCTAATCTCTGTTGTAGATATTCGATTTGTGTTTTTTATTCCAAATCCACATAAGCGATCCTGTAGGTTATACTGAAACTACGCTGAGCGAACCTTAGTTACAGTTTTGGGGGGAGCGTCATCACCAGTTTGAACACGACCAGTCCATTCTGACTCTGGGAGCAAAATGTCTCTTAACAGAGAATAGCGGCTTGCCTTTTGCTAATAAACTGCAAACATTAGTCAATAAAGAAAAGCTATTTCTCAGTGCAATAAGGATGTAAAATCAAGAGAACGGAGTGACGAGAGTTTCCCATGAAAGACACACATCAAAATGAATATTCTTGTTTACATTTGATCTCTGGGACGCACAACAGAGACAACAAATTAATAGTATTTTCTACAGAAAAAAAGTCTACGGTACATGGCCGTAGGTACACTGTCATCTGGTCACATCTGGTCAGGAAATCAAAGGCGATTACTTCATTAAAATCCACACACACACACACACACACACACACACACACACACACACACACACACACACACACACACAATGAAAGAGAGAAAGAAAGAGAGAGAATGAGAGAGAGAGAGAGAGAGAAAGAGCTGAAATTGTTATTATTAAGGGCTCGTTCCAAACATCTCTATTATAGTGTTTTCATTGATCGCTATTTCTTCGTACTACAAGTTTACTACAGGCTTGAAACAACTTTACTTGATTTCCAGATAATAAATCAATTTGTATTGAGTTTTAAAGTAAAATCGATATGATTTGTTATGTTCAAACACTCGTCTGACCTGATAGTAAGTTGGTCCTGTCAGCACGAGAAATAGAAAACAGTATCGATGCGAACAATGTAACATTTTTATTTGATTCTCTGACGTCGATGTACAAGCGAGAGAAAACGCTCATCTCTCTCTCTCTCTCTCTCTCTCTCTCACTATATATACATATCACTTACGTGCCAAATGTAATCTAATATAATGTCATGTTTCGAGTGCAGCAACTCGACATGGCATTGATTCTGCAAGTTGTCAGAAGACCTTTGGAGTGATATTGAGCCATGCCGTATATTTAGCTGTCTCCTGCCCCTGATATTTGTGTTACAAGATTTTTCATGGACGTTTTGATGGAGTGATCTGTCTTGATCTGTGTAGTTCTTCAACAGCGGGCTTGGCCTTCATCGCGTCCGTGTTCGGATAAGAGTCGGTTTTATCACGCACTTCTTAGAGGGGTTGGTCGAAGAAAGCCACAACAGGTGCAGCAATAAAACACCTGTGATACCCTTAGTTGTCCGGAATCACACGCGCGTTACAATGGTGGTATGGTTGGGAATTCGCCTCACCCAGTCCATGAACCACCGCCCATAATAGGGATCGAGGCCTGTAGCCATTCTTGCTAGAGGTTTCCAGTCTTCTACGGTTCAATTAGCTTTGTTACCGTCCAGGCGAGGTGCGAAGACCAGTGCCTTGATGTTAATAAAATCACCCATATACTATGGAATCTAAAGGATGCTGATTAACTTGATATGTGCGTTTGGTACCTAATTCATTAAATGTGGGTGTGATTTGAACCAATCTCTCTTGTCCCTAATCACAATCTTTAATTACATTGTGCAGGCGGCAAGGGTTAGGTGGGCAGGCGTTAACGCTTTATATAAGGTATTCCCGGTCCACACGTCTCATCATTATGACCAGGTAACTCATTCTGTGAAGATGGTCTCCGATCAAGAATCTAGAGGTGGCTCCCAAGTCGCTTTGAATGCCCCCATTAAAAGAACAAGAACCGGTCATGATACCCCTCCACTACTCCCGCTAAGATGCACAAGGAATCAGCCTCTAGAGGACATACTCAACTAATTATGGCCAGGTAACTGACAAGCAAATATGTGATACTGAACAGGATACTTGTTATAGCTCATCTTAATTCACCAAGATAAACCTGTACATATGAATTCCTCGAATGAGTTAAGATCAGAAAGCCATCAGAGCCGTGCCTAGTGTAATATCAAAATACTTTTTCTTTTTCTTGTGATCATCATTATATGACAACCAATTTCTACAATTAGCAATTTAATCCGTATCATCGCAAATTGCCTGCAATGTTGCGGTCTCTGCAATTTCAATTCTTCATTGTATTTCCAACTGATCCATTCTAGATTTTAGCGTTTTTTCAAATGTACCTCATATTATGAGTAGATATTTTAGAATTCAGGCTCCATATTTTTCGGAGCATATCTCCAGATATTTGACCTCTGATTTCTCTCGACTTGCAGAGAATTTTTTCCAAATTTTTCTTACCATGACACGTTCTTTATTCCTACATTATTTGTTATTTTTAAAAAATTTCTTTTATCAGTTTCTAACTCATTGTTTTTGTCTTTGTTGTTATTATTGTCGTCGTTGTTGTTCGCAAGACAGATCGCTTGCCATGAAACAGTGGTTAGTAAATCTGTCTTGCGGAAAGTCCACTTGGTTCTAACAAAGTGCTCCCTTAACATCACCTTGTACCAGAACAGGGCACTTTGTGAGAGTCAGCCGTAGAAGAATTCTGTATAAGCCATTCTTGCTGATCGTATGTGAGCGTAATGTGTTCGCTCCTCATTGTGTACCCTATTATTACAGTGCATGTCTGGGACTAAGTGAATATCTATTTCGAGGCAGCACCTGTCGCATAAAAATGGAAGTGACAGCGAATTGATCTCCGAATCATCCTTAAAGAAGATACACCAAGATGCGAAATCCGTAAACTAATGACAAAAAGTTCTTTTGACACAAATAATATCCATTTGTGCAGCATAATCTCATTTCTTGTCAATGCACTTAATTCAGTGGGACATATTAATCAAATTATGAGGCGAAAATTTCAGGTCAAAATTCATTTAATAACTACGTTTCAGATTATCCACCTTTATAATTTAGAGAGAGAGAGAAAGAGAGAGAGAGAGAGGAGGGGGAGGGAGGGAGATCGAGTAAGAGACAGCGAGAGATTGAAAAAATTCTTCAGTAGACATTTTTCACTTTTTCGTTTAAAATTTGTTCAAAATCAGATGAATTAAAATTTAATTATCGTATTCACCAGCGTCACAGACGCTATATTTCCAAAATATGTCTCGTCAATTTACCCTGCTACTCCCTTTCTCTAACGTTAGATTTCGATTTTCTCTCTTTCTCTTTCATCTTTTTCTCTCCTTTCCTCATTCTCACGTACACACGCGCACAATAAATTTTTATTTATGCCTTTTTCTTTAATTATTATTTTTTAATAATATAATTTTTTATTGATTATTGAATAGCATTTCAATTAATTTCTGGAATGTTTTGGTGGGCAGTTTGCAGAACAAAAACTATTTATACATTATAACTTTCATCAAAATGGCTGAACATGGAAATATATAAACCAGCTTGAAATAGTTCGTGTAAAACTCAATCATCACCCAGTTTGAGGAAAAAGTATACCATTTGACTGCATGATGATACCTGTCTTTATATTATAAAAATGATTTTAGTAAAGTTGAATCATTTATAAATAAAAATAGTTTTGACATAAATCCAATTTTTGTTAAGCATCGGAACCATTTCTTTACAAACAATAACTTATACAGTTGAGATCAAATTGAAACTTTCAATAAATATATTGGTTATTTGAATGAAGAATTATTCCTGAAGGGAATTGCCAAATTGATACGAAGGTGGAATGAAATTACAGTGGCTGGGAATTAATATTTTGATTGAATAAATTATTTTTCGATGAATCTTTTTACATTATTTACATTATTCGGACTATTGTCCTCATCTTGGTCGCCATATTTATTACAACGTTTCGGCCATTGTACGCTCCGGCCTTCTTCAGGTGGTTGGAATGTCGAACTGAACCCTAGGCCACAAATATCTCCTGAGCCGACCAAGCATAGAAATAAATACAGTATGGGAACCAGTAATAAGGAGCGCCAGAGAAAAGCGATAATAACAAAATTGCAATATGAGCTCTGGTATAAACATGAAATGAAACAGCAATAATGGCAATATGACCACTTAAAAAATGGTTGCTGAAGACATTAGGTTTATAATACCCAGAAATTCATACACAGATGTCCTCAAGAACACATGTCACAGTTGATAAAGGCATTAGTTAGATCCAGTGACTGGACCCAAAGAGTGTGTGTTCAATACCCGGTTAAGGCAGTGGAGAACTTTCAGGAGATAAATTAACAGGAGATAACTGATAACTGACATCCATTAAATATAGCACGTGGAACTAGAACATTCTACCCCAGTGAGCGAAATAAAGGGTTCAGTTCGACATTCCAACCGCATGAAGAAGGCCGGTGCGTACAACGGCCGAAACGTTGTAATAAATATGGCGACCAAGATGAGGACAATAGTCCGAATAATGTAAATAATGTACATAATAGCTAATCTAAGAAATATAGACAGATACTGAATCTTTTAAATTTATTTGTTTAAATAAATTGTTAGTTTTGCGTTGATTAATTTGATCCACGAACTTCGCAATGGAATTCTTACTCAGTAGATAAAAAATATTAAGCAAACAAACATGTTTTCTAAATAAAATAGCAGTTCATTTTACAGCTTAAATCATCAACAACATAAAAAAAATGGTGCAGAATCAGATAACTGCTTGTTGTCTCTTGTAACTTGGGGCGCTTGCAACTGAACTATTACGTGTGGGTGTATAATGGTCGCTTTTGCCCCGGGCGAGAAAACCAATATTTGATGAATTCCATTCGAGCGAGCAGTGACAAACAAGAGAATAGAAATATTTGTTCGGACAAATGCCAACAACATTGATAGTAAATAAAACGAAGATGCCAGTAAATCTCAACATAATTAAAATGCTGAGAAGGACAGAAGGAAAGCTTATGTTTATATTGGATGTGAAAATCAATTGTCATAAAAGGGGACGCAATGAATGCATTTTAGACTCTGTTTAATCTACATAGACTGGTGTAAATGTATCTATTTCGCCATAAATCTCTCTCTTGCTATATATATATATATATAATTTAATTTAAAGAAAAACAGACCACTTTAAGGCTCCATTTGTAATAATTTATTTCAACAGAGAATTTTATTTTTCTCTGGATCTTCAGACTTCACTTTCAAAAGGTGAAACGAAACCTTTTGTAAGTGAAGTCAGCTAGCGAACTGATTAATGAAACAAACCATGTCATTAAAATAAGTGATTTTATTTATCGATATGCACAAAGATCGAAGATCTGAACTTTGTATTGTAGTTTGGTTTGATCCAATGGTCATGTAGCAAAATTGATTTTATTAAGTTGAAAATAGTCTGGTGCAGAGCCATGTGAGGCTATGAGAAAGTAAGATTGTGTTGCTCCAGTTATCCAAAATAGGAAATATAAAACACTCAAGAGTATGGAAGAGTGTTCAGACATTAGTAAAAAAAAAACGAAATTATTTCAGTCACTGAGTAGATTCACAAATCTCTTTGTAAGTACTTCGCCCGCAGTTGGGAAAAATCAGCGATCGAAAACTTTTAAAAGTCAGAGTATTTAGGTTTTGTCGGATGGGGAGGGATTTTCTGTACATTTGGTTAAGATTTTGTTCTTTTTAATTTGTAAGCAATGTTGCTTGGAAATCATCTTTTGTCTTGACGTTTTCGGGTCGACCAAGATGTTTGCAAAAACGTTTTTGTCTATTTTTTCCCTCCCTTGAACTCTAGAATCGTGACGGTCTTAGACTCGACATTTTCTTTCTTGCTTTTATAATTTTTTACATTTACTCATAAAGGTTTTAAGAGATGCATTTATCTATCTATTGTTATTTGTGTATAAATCTGCAGAAGGAATATCTTTTTTATAAATACAAATAACTTATTCATATTTTTTCAGAGATTTTGGACAATTTCTGAAAGTTTTCGGTAAACTTTGTTTTCTTGAAGTTCTTACGAATAATGATATTTATTTGAATAATTAAAACATTCTTGGATTGACACTAATGCCATAAATGCAGAATCTAATTAATTATAAGCATATTTATTTATAAAACAAAAGACTTTATGATAAATATATGTAAAATCCAATTAGTAGATAACCGTGTATGTTTTCAAGATTGTCATTTAATATTAATGCTATCTCAGTCCGCTTCTATCTATCTATCTATCTATCTTTCTATCTATCTATCTATCTGAGGAAAGTCTATCCCAATCTAATGATGCACCTGAAAAATAAATACTGCCTACTTACAGAATAGTCAAATTGCGTGAAAGTAGTGGGATTATTGTTATCTCTGAACGGCTAACAAATAATTCTGAAGAAAATTTTAAAAATGGAATAAAGTACTTTGCTGTTTAATATTAAAGTAAATATCATTAAGTTACAATTTCTTACCAAAATCATGGGTTCCCGGTTATCCTTGGTATTGAGAGAATTGCTGGCAATGTGTCAATTTCAACAATCTTTAGATTTTGTGGAATGGAAACACATCGACGTTATTTCGATTCATTTCTCTTGTTTGACTTTTCTTTGTATTTGAAGTATGAGTTATTTATCTGTTTGCTTGTACAAAGCGAGAAAGGTCAAAGTAACACCAATAGACAGGCAGTCAGTAATGATCTTTTTCTTGTCAGGCTTCCGTAAACTAAACCAGGCTATTGTCTTCTACATATCGCCGCGACTAATAAATGACCTGAATATTTGTTCAAGAAATCAAGCCATTTTTGATATCGAGCCTGAACATTGATCCTTTCTGTCTGTCGTATTTGCAAGGATGGGATCAAGATGATTGATTGTCTCATTCGTCGATCGATCGATATGGTACAAATGATAAATTCAGTCAGGCGATTCAAGCTAAATTGAGAATGCTTCTATTCCAGGAATGACAGTGTCGCAAATATGTTTGCGGTAGAATTCGCTTACCATAGTTAAGCAACATTGTAACGGTTCAGTACTATGCAAGTGACCATTTTGGCATAATATTACGAATAAAAAAATAAAAAATGTTCAAAATTCTTATTTAATACCAACAAAAATATACTTGCCAATAATTTATTTTCCCTCTGGACCAGATCTTTCGAGTTACTCACAACCTATTTCTGCAGACTGAGTCTGAACCTTTCCATAATACCAGCTTTCGACGTGGTGTGATACTTTTGGTGGTGGGAATGTTTTAAAAATATATTATTGGCCACATTTTGCAGGAAAAGACCGAAAGATACAATATGGGTGCTTATTTTTCTGCCGCTTTACCCACTTTTCTAGACATTAAGAATCTGAGCCACACGTTTTTTGGCATGATCTCCAAATTCAATTTCTTATCCTTATCAGTATCTTCTTTCTTCCTGAGCCGCGATTGTAAAACTCTTGACGTTTCGCTTCGTGCATCCCATTGTCAACCTAAAATTAATTTTTACTGACGAACCAAATAAACTTTCAGCTTTTTTCTTGTGAATATTCGAAATGAAATATTCCCTCTTCTCTAAATACTTTTCTTATTTTTGATTTCTATCGAAACTTTTTAATAATAATAATAATAATAATAATAATATATATATATATATATATATATATATATATATATATATATATATATATATATATATATATATATATATATAAAGGCTAAGAGTTGAATCAGACCAGGAAACAGTTGTATTAAAAAGTGCTCAATACATGTGTGAAAAATAAAATAAAAGTAAAAATAACATATAGAGCTTTTAGCTTTAAAAATCAGGAGATCAATTGAATCCGCTACCTTAGTTTCAACCTTATGGTATCCTCAGGCGATTTTTATCAAATTACCTTTTAACGCTTTAATTTAAAAAAAACCTAATGAATGCTATATTATTCTTTTTTAAAAATAAATGAACAAATGCACTACATAGGATATAATAGAAAGGGAGGAGGAGGGTGTGAAGAAGGAAAGAGAAGATGAAGAAGAAGAGGGGAGAGAAGAAAAGCAATGGTATTATAAAAGTATCAGGGGAAGGTTAATTGAAATGTACATCTTTATCCAGCCCCATATGTGCTTAAGAAAAAATTATTAATATGTATGCAAGGACTCAAGACTATGTGGTTCAAAAGATTCTTTGATAATGACACATCCGGATCCCAAAAATATTTTGAGAGTTTTAATTTCCTAAAAAACATAGATGATCAAATTCAAAATGTTTTATGGGACTACAAAGAACAGGACAATCAATGCTAATCGCTCTGACACCGTTATTAGAGTCCGCAAACAAAATAATTGCCTCCTTATTTATATAGCAGTCCCTGCAGACTGCAATCTATCTTTGAAGATCTTCAAAAAGCTATCAAAATACAAGGATCTTGAAATCGAAATCTCAAAAATGTGGCACATGAGAATATTGAAAACCCCTATTGTAGTTGGAGCCCTCGGATTGTTTGGAAAAGATTCCAATAGACTCATTGAACTCATTGAAGGGATTCCTGGCAGTCCATGCCTTAAAGAAATACAAAAAATGTTCTCAGTTATCTCCTTTTTCTTTCTTTCATTTTAGAGTCCTTGTCTACTTCACTGAGAAGTGATAATCGCCCTCGTAGTTTATTTATTTCGGTTTCTATTTTTTCTTTCCAGACTAGCATTTTTCTTTTACGTTGGGTTATTACTTTTCACCTATTGTTTCTGCGATCGTTACTCAGGCTGCGCATATAAGATGGTTAATTTCTGTCAGTTTCATTGGTCTTTCCATTTCGTCCCTTATTTTCCTAATTGCTTGGTTAGCAAGGTTGATGGTTTCCTTCACTTGACGGTTCTTTCATACTTTTGGAATTGTCGGCCTTTCCTCAAAAGACATGTATATCATTTGATTTCTGGTGTGTACTCATTTCTTTCCGGGTCCCGCCCAGAGACCTAAGGAAATGACATCATGACATTTTCCACTGAGCAATAAAAAAAAAAGAAAAGAAAAGAAAGCACACACATAGATAAATCCCTTCGGAACTAACCCAAAATGCAGGATCTGCGGAAAATATGATGAAACTGTCGATCATATTATCTCAGGATGTTCGGAACTGACAATAAATTATACCCAGAGACATAACAAGGTAGCGACATATGTGCACTGGAAGATATGCAAGAAGCACAGAATCTAAACCACTGAGAGATTGTATGAGCACCAACCAGACACAGTTACCCAAAATAACAATGTAACTATCCTCTGGGACCTGCCAATTCAAACTGACAGGGAAATAAAAACCAACAGACCTGATATTATCATAACAGATAAGAAATTCAGGAAGTGTATGCTTATTGACATTGCACTACCATCTGAGAGAAACACCTCTATGAAAATTATTGAGAAATTGTCCAAATACAAGGACCTGGAAATCGAGATTAACAGGATGTGGGGAACAAAGACTGAGACCGTACCAATAGTAATCGGAGCTCTGGGTTTCGTGAGAAAAGGAATGGACAATTTTACTAATAGTGTTCCAGGTAACATCAACATACAAGTTGCCCAGAAAATCGCCCTGCTAGGAACATCACAAGAAAAGTGCTTTTAATTAAATGACAGGACTAAGGACCATAGTTTGGACTCAGCTCTGCAGGATACAAAGCAGGAAACAACACACAAACAATAATGATAATAATAATAAGAAGACGCGGTTGGAACTACAGCGACAATGACGTGTCTTTTGAAGTTACTGAAATTTTGTTATTTTACTACTATTTTAACGTAAATAATAATAATAATAATTTAATTTGTTTCCCTTTTAGTGATCCTGATTGATTAATCAACTAGTTTTCTTATTTGTATTATTCATGTATTCCTTAGAAAGACTACGATATATATTGTAGATATTTCGGAAGTAAACTTTTTTTTAGAATAGCTGGGATATTTTTTCTTAGTATGACTGCGATTAGTTGTAGATAATGTTAAGTATTTTCGATGAGTTCATTGAATAAATAACAGAATATACAGATGGAAAAACAAATGAATGAACGAATGAATATATATATATATATATATATATATATATATATATATATATATATATATATATATATATATATAATTTTATGCAAACAAATAAGTTATCAATAATCTTGTATTTTTAAAGACATATACACCAATAAATAATATCACTGCTTTCTTTAAATATTACTTATTTTTTCAATTTACAGGGATGTCTCACTTAATCTTATAATCTTCAAAAATAGTAAACATTATTAATTTCACAGCTTACGTTATGCTTCGTATAAATTCTAAACTTTGTTAACCGAAATGTTACCTTTTTGGTTTTCCATTAAAATTTTTGGACAATTTCGTTAAAAGGACTAGTGATGTTAGCAACAGCAATAATACTTTTTAATTAATTAAAAAATAATCTGGTTAAGAGTAGCAGTAGCACCAGCATTAAACAAATAAAACAAATCACCATCTCTTTATTCCTAATAATAAATATATAATGTATTATTTAAACATAATAGTCTAGTATGTTTTGTCACGTTCTTTTTTCAATGTCTTTTTCCAATGACTTTCTTTTTAAATTCAAATCGCGTCTCACTCTCTTGGCAACCCATCTAGCAGAAGAAAAACTCCGAACAACAACCCGGAACTCAAGGTGTTATTCGTGCCTAGGAGTCAATGGCTGCTGCATTATGAGGTCGCGAACCCTGTCTGTGAAAGACTGTTACCCAATTTGTCGGACAACTTTGGGTGGACTTTTGAACGCGTGCGTCACTCGTGGGAACAATATGAGAACTAAAAGTCAAACCAAAACGTACACTATGGCTCTTCCTGTGGATAAGGAGGGAGACCCTCCCTCAGCAGGGAAAATACTTGAGGTAAAAAAATCTGCTATATGAACAAACTCCTACACAAATAATGAATCTTCAGGTCTCCACAACTGGGATAATCCCAATGATGTCCCTGCGAATTCTTCAACTTGATCTATAATCATTCATTTCAAGAAAGAAAAGTAAAATGGTCTCGTGAGGAGTACAAAGTCGTTATGACTGCATTCTATGAAGTAACATATGACATTTGGAGAGAATAGATTGGACAAGCAATTAAAAAGTACATTGACGAAAATAAACTAGCCAATGTCAAAAGGTACATCATGAGAAATAACCGATTGATAGATGCTGAAATTAAAGAAATAAAATAATGAAAAAACTGAAATACACACGAATCACTGTGAAGATAATGCTGAAAGTTTACAAGTGTTGGAAAGGCATGATCTTAGTCGTTCACATACTTGTTATAAAACGAGTCCAAAACACATGGAACCGAATTATTTTACGGAATATTATAACCAGCAAAGCATAACCTCAAAACTATTAAACTATACAATGCAGCACTGAAATTAATTCTGGATAAAGAAGAGTCACATATAATTCTCAACGAAAAAATATATGCATCAGCAACAGCAGCAACTAAAAAATTAAATATCAAAGTAAAAATGCAGTTTCACAGACATGAAGATCAACGTTGGAAAAGAAAAGTAGAGAAAGAAATTGAACAACTTAGAAGTGAATTATCAGGACTCGATGAACTGGCAAGAGAAACAAATGTAAAGACTAGAAAAAGCAGAGTCAAAAGAAAATACACAATTAGGAATGAAAATGAAAATGAATAGAAATTAAAGAAGAATATAAAGTAAACAATACAATTAAAAGCTCAACTCTATGAAAAAAGATCAAAGATTCTACAGACAGAAGAAAAAATCTTTCATTCCGATGCGAATAAATTTTACAGAAAAATAGACAAACAAAAATTGAAGTGACGCAATGGAAGAACTTATACAGTTCTGGGAAATATTATGCAAACGGTAGAACGAATGAAAAATAAACTTGAACCATCATGTGCGGAAATCACAGAAGAGGATGTTGAATGGGCACTAAAAAATCACACGACTGGACATCTCCAGGAATAGATAAAATTCTTAACTTTAGTCTCTATTTGGAATCAGCATGATGTACTTCTTGACATTCACGCCGGAAGTTCCAATGCGAACATTTCACAGTGTTTGGCTGTCAATCTGAGGACAAAGAAGGGGATTCGAAAAGAATTAGATGACTCTAAAGATGATTACGAAGGTGTTTGGGGTGATCACTAGTGATGGCGACGTTATGCCTCCGTTCATCTTCACATAGGGTCTCAGATTCAACATGGAGGCGTACATTAAGTGACTTGAGGAAGTAGTGTAGTCTCGGGTAAAGAGGGTGGCTGCTGAGAGAGCCTAATCTGGAATAGGATTCTGTAACATGCCACACAAGCAGGAGAACGCATTCATGGCTATCAGACAATTTCTGCAACCACATCACACTTTGCATCTGGCTACCCCAGACTTCAACCCCCTTGATTATTATGTGTGGCGTACAACTGAGCGAGACAGCAACAAATTTCTTTGTAACACAAAAGATAAAATGAAGGCAAGGATTATGGCAGTATTCACCAACTTAAACAATGAGACCGTCCTGAAGAGTTGCAAGCGATTCTGAAGTAATCTGGAGGCCGTTATTGAAGCCAACAGCGATTTTATTGAATAAATTTGCTCTTTAGTATTTCCGGATATTTTTGTGTAATTTTGGTAAATATATCTGTTATATATCTGTTAAAATAAGACATCAGTGTCATTTTCATTTCTGCGTAATTTAGGCGATAATTTATCCATCGCACCCTACACACACACACACACACACACACACACACACACACACACACACACACACACACACATATATATATATATATATAAAATTTCCAAGAAGATAGAATCCAGGTAGAACTCAATGTCCAGGACAGAGTAAGAATATAATATAAAAAGCTCAAACACTAATATTTCTATGGTTATAATTTATTACATTAGAATCGTAATCACGATCAAATTGCGATTACGATTCTAATGTAATAAATTATAAAATATCCCCTACTACTCCAATACCTATGTTTGAATAGAGGATATTATCTTTTTCAATGTGTGAATTACATCTACAGCGCATTAGAGAAGCTTATATTATTACTTGAATTTAATCAGGATTTCGAATTTCCGGTTTAAACACTTCGAATGAAAGACTTCAAGAAAAAAATGAAAATCACAGTTCACTGCTTGTTTCATAAAAGTCTTCTTAAGGAAGTAATGGCGTACTCAAAATAAACAGTAACCATTTAAAATATTCTCCCATTATGCCTCTTTGTTGCTGCCGTTCAATCTTCCCGTACTTTCTTTTGAAAATGCTCTGAGTTATCAGAAGAAAAATGATGGACAAGCATCGGTGAAACAACAGGAAGACCGGAAGTTCGTGCCCAATATGCCGGCTTGTTTTGCCGCCTTTTCATTTGATTTCCCATGAGGCTACGGCGGCGATTCTCCTTTCATCTTGGCCGACATATTTGTTATTTGATTGATTGATTCATTGATTCGAGTCGATTGACTGAGTGGTCAGCCAGTCAGACTGTGGAGTTTACACAGCTCAAGTTGGAAAGAGAAATCTGTTCGTTTTCAATGGTGAGTAGACTTTGCTTGCTTCCATCTTGCAATGGAACACATTCAGATATGGAAAGGGAGGCGCATGTCAATATGCGCTGTGCGTTTTCTTTCTCTTGATTATGATAGGTTTACCTGTAGCTCACTTTGCCCGAGGAGGTATTCGTCGATTTATGCATGTAAGCAGGTGTTCGTACTGAAGAAAATTTCTGAATATAATCATTTATATAATGAACAGGCTGGCATTATTATTTATGCTAGACTGACTTTTTAAGAGAAAGGCCCTTTATAAAGTAGAGGCACATAAAAAAATGTATTTTACTTTTAACAACGGATTGTCAATATGTATATTTAGTGGAATGTTTCTTATCAAAGATTTTACAAAATGCAGAAACAGACTGGCCACAGTCTGGTGCTCGCTATGAAAAACATATACTGACTGGAAACCAAACAAATATTCATGAAAACACTCTCACATACACGCACGCAAACACACACACAGACACGCACTCTCTCTGTCTCTCACACATATGCACACATATATATATATTTATTCAAACATATATTGTTAAATATAAAAGACAATGAATGTCTATTATGTTTGCTTATTGATCGTATGGTTGCATTAATTTCGTGAGAAAATAAAGACAGATTTGTCCAACATTTGGATATTTTTTATTATGCTATTCCTCGATCTAAGTTTTTGACTCACAACAGCCATCTTCAAAGTGGATATATGGACATTTAAACAAAGATATTCAACATCAAAGATGTGATTCTGTTATGTTGACATAGAAGATTGCTATGCGACGATAATGGTCGCGGAATAGCAAACGCAGGTCGTAAATTCATGATGCAGGTCTATGACGTCGTACCATGCAAGAGAAAGAAATATTAACGACAGAACTATATATCTAGATGCAATGTAATGTGTAGTTTGAAATGCAATTTTTTTGAGTGTTGGTTGCTTTGTTTTAATGTAGATGGCCTCCAATATATATATATATATATATATATATATATATATATATATATATATATATATATATATATATATATATGTGTGTGTGTGTGTTAAACAATAAAAAATATTAAAAAATTAAAATCTTCAGACACACTGGGTTGTATATTAATATTCCTTCGTTTTTATTATTATTTCATTTAGATTCTTCGTCTAGTTTCGGCTAACATGGCCATCATCAGGAGAAAAATAATTTTCTGCTTGCTGGTAGCAGTGAACTACAGAAATGAATGTCTTGATGGAGAAAATGAACTTTTGTCTGTAGTTTTCATTTGTTTTTTTATTTTTTATTTTTTTAACATAAATTTTAGTTAGTCTTTGTGTTGGTCAAACAGTCTCTTTTAAGATGTTATTTGAGATAAGAGCTGGATGGATTCATGCTGATCTGAATTCTCTTGGTCATTTAGACAGTTTTATTTGTTCCTGGAAAGGGGATGTCTCTGTTAAGTGTGTGTGTGTCTGTTATTTGGTTCTTAGGGAGTGAGTGAGTATGATGTGTGTAAGCGTGTATATTACTATGGGTGTGTGTTATCATTTGGCTCATTAGGGAGTGAGTGAGTATGATGTGTGTATATTCGTGTGGGTGTGTGTATAGGTGTGAGGCCTCAACACCTTCGTAAGCATGTCTGCCTTGTGTGGCTGAGAAATGTAGGTAGATTTTGATTTGTAGGGTTATATATTGATACTATCTATACTGTTAAATTGATGGTTAAGCCCGGCTGGATAGTGCGTTTTTAAACGTTGTATCCACTTATTTTCATGGAACTCTAAAATCTTTCTAATGTTATCTGCTCTGAACTTTTCTATTCTCTAAATTATAGTGAATTTGGCATGGGTTTTAAAATCGTGTTTTTCTAGGCGGAAATGTTGTTCTACATGTCATAATCTTTCATGGGTAGTCGACTTCATTTGATTGCGATAATTATTAATTCTGTAGTGAAAGGGCCATTCAGATTTTCTTACATATTGTTTCTGGCATAGTGTGTATTCTAGGAGTTAATTATGTTATGACTTCTACTTCGACTTTTTATATATATATATATATATATATATATATATATATATATATATATATATATATTACTTCAAACGTTATTCTTAGTGGATACCTGTATTTGAATAGATGCTCCATTTTATTTTAATGCCCACCCCATTAAGTTTTCTCGAGTATGCAGGCCGGTTGACAAAATAAATACGAAGTGTCTACTCAAAAGTGTATCTACTAAAACAAATTTTCTGCCACGCACAGTGAAACAACCTTCTTAGAAGTAAACCTAGAAATTTATTCAAAGTAATTTTTCCACCTCGTTTCAGCGGAAAACGTTAGTTCAAGAAGGCACAATTAATCGCTGTCGTGAAGGTTAGTTTCAATCATGCAGAATCAGGCAGAAGGCAGAAAAGATTCTCTTAAAAAAGAGAAGTTTTGTTTTGGAGACGTTAAAATAGCCCCAGATAACAACAAATTGTAGGTCATTTTTGAGATCAGCTGCCAGTTTGCCCCCCTCGGACCCATCAGATTTACTATTAAGACATAAGTAAATAGTTGTCATCAGCATAGATACAGAGTTGAGAACTGCTGACATCAGGAAGTTCATTTAAGATAATTAAGAACAACACATAGATCCAAGGATAGAGCTGTGGGGAACACCTGCATTAATCCCAAAAGATCTAGAAGAGTGGCCATTCTAGATAACATTCATTTCGTGATTTGATAAGAAAGACTGAATCAGTTCAAAAATTTGTCTAGAATTACTATAACCTTTCAACTTGTGATGAAGATCAGTATGCTAAGCCCTGTCATATGCCTTTGAGATATCCAAAGCAACAGCCCAAATGTCACCATTCTTAACTAAAGTTTAATAGACCCTTTCAACAAAATTTTTTAATGCATTAGTAGTTGAACTAGATAAGCAAAAGCCATATTGATTATTTGAAAGACGACTTTACGAGGTGAGATGCTGAACCAATTCCAAGTTAATTAGAGCCTCTAGTATTTTGCCAAAAAGAGGTAGAGGGCTAATAGGCCAATAGCTAGAAGGGTCAGAGGGTTCTCCTGAATTCTTAGAGACTGGAAGTACAGAAAAGGATTTCCAACATGCAGGAACGCATTTATTGTAGAGCTTATAGAGAACAGGAGAGAACATTTATTGTAGAGCTTAGAGAGAACAGGAGCCAGTTCAGGAGTACATTTCTTATGGACTATAAACTGCATCTAGATATTATATGCAAGTTATGAATTGATATGAAGAGTTAGGTCTTTAATGTTAAAAGTCCTATTATGATGTTGTTTAGATTCTACTCAATATTATTAACTTAGATATATAGTGATAGAGAAAACTATTGTTTTTGGTTGGAAAAAAATTTACTAAGTTGACAAAACAGACTAATTTGACTGTCAGTAATTTATTTGCAATTATTTATTTTGATACTTTTACATCATTATACCTTGTAAAACTAATGTAAAAAATAACATGAAAAGATTTTAGAACAAATTCGTCAATTTCTTAAAGGAAAAACATAAAAAAACATTTTATTTTAAAAATAAAAGATATATTATCAAAAAATAATAAAAACCTCCTAAAATTAGCAGCCTATTATCAACATCTGATGTTAGATTTGCAATTTTAGCGGCTGGTAAGTTGCTTGCAGCAACTTTAACTGCCTCCCAGAGGTCACACTTGCTGTTGAATTGCCTTCCATTAGAATAAATATCTCTCTTGAGGATGCTCCACAGGTTCTCAATGTGATTCAAGTCACAGCTTATCTGAAGGCCAGTCCATAAGAGTATCTTCAACAAATCCCTTTTCTTTCAACCAGGATTTAGTAAACTTTGATGCCTGACTTGGTGCGTTGTCTAGCATAAAGATCATAGATCTACAGTTGGCTAAAGACTGGTTATCAAGCCATTCAAAGAAATATTGCTCTAGAAAATCACAGTAACTATTGGAATTCATTTTAACCCCGTCTTTCTGTTTAAATAGACCCACGAGCTCATTACCAATAATCCCAGCCCATATCATGATCCAACCGACGCCTTGTTGGCGTTTAAAACATTTTCTTGAGTCATGTTGCTTGCAAACCCATCCTCGAGCCCATCCATCGGGCCAATCGAGGGTGATCCCTGATTCGTCTGTAAAAAGCACTTTACTGAAATCAGTTTTCATGTATTTTTTTCCCCACTGCAATCTTCTTTCCTTATGTTTTTTTGTTAAAATGGGTTCCTTTATTTTATTTTTTACATCAGCTAACTTCCTTAATGCTTTACATCTTCTTTCCCTTGACACCATAGGAGCTCCAGCGGCCTCAAATATGAACGCACTTGACGCATTTGGGTTTCTTATTAATTCTCTTCGGATATGTGATAGATCTCGCTTTGTTAAATTCCTGAATTCAACCTGAGACTTTTTTTTCCTTGGTTGAATTCCCATTTGACATATTTTCTTGATTGTTTGATGATCCCTTTTCAAATCCTTAGAAATTTGAAGTGAAGACTTTCCTTTGCTAATTTCTTTGATTACATAGTTCTTTTCATTCATTGTTAGTTCTTTTTTACGAGCCATAATACTAAATTCTAGTTCTTGTAAATAATCTGAAATTGAAAATTGGGACTTAATTGCTTCCATGCTTACGCGCTATACATAATAGTACAAATTATTTCATTGGATAACACATATCTATGAATTTTACATAAAATATTTGACAATACATCTTTTGCATATAATCTCTAGACGCAGTTTAGTAGCAATACTTTCAAGTACACATGCTTTGTGAGAATCCGGTTTAGAAATGATAGTAGAAACTATAGACAGAATTATATGCATATCACGCAATAGAGACTCAGTTCTAAGTGTAAAGTCAGGCAAATATACTCTAGATTAGTCAAAAGTAGAATTTGAAGAGAATTTACGAGTCAGACATTCTTCGTTATCAGCAAAAGATGTTAACACATGCAGCATGTTTGGCAGGAGCTGGACTACTGACTTGACGTGTGTCGTGTCAAAAGTGATGCGTATATTGACAATTTGTGAAGCTTTGTGAAATCGGTTATAAAATCTACATCCTTTTGAATATCTTTTGTTCGAACTTTGATAAATAAATATTTTATTGTTCAATACGAAGCTCATTTAATTTTATTTCCCTGGGACATTTAGTTACTCAGATATTGATGGTAACTCAGATAATGATATCAGTATTTTTGGGGAACCCTGTCTATTAAACATACGAAAATATAAATAAATATATTAAACATACGAAAAAAACTCGCACTATGCAGGTATAGTTCAACACACACACACACACACACACACACACACACACATATATATATATATATATATATATATATATATATATATATATATATATATATATATCCATGAATTCAAGCGTCCTACGAGGCTGGCATCCCCTTCCCACCCTTTCACTGTTGAAACTGTTAAATGTAGACGTCTCTTCTACTCCAATAGCTTCATATCTCGCACCTCACGCCTATGGAACTCCCTTCCTCATTCCTGTTTCCCTGATGACTATGATCTCCAACTATTCATGTGTAACGTCAATCGACATCTCCAGTTGCCTTGATCTATCCTCTATCCTTCTCCACATACTTTCCTCTATTTCCTATTTGCTCTCGCTCCAAATCCTCTGTAACCCCTTGCGTGCTAGTGGCTTCAAGCTTTGCCTGGGTTGAAAAGCTTAAATATATATATATATATATATATATATATATATATATATATATATATATATATATATATATATATATATATATACACGGGGGTGCTGAAAGATCCTAACCTGATGTTTGTTGATTTTGTCAGAGTTTGGGAAGTGGGCTGGGACGAGAAGTTACCTCTTATATCCCTTATATAAAAACACGTACACATATGTATGCAAAGTCATATATAACATATGCACACACACGTATATGTTTGATGTTGATTTCCAAGAAAGCTGACCTTCGATTGGAAGATTGGTGCAACTCAATCTTTGTGTCAGAATAAACTAAGTTTATCTATCTACGTTCGTGTAACGTGCCTGTGGGTAGGTTAATGTTGATATATCCATCGATGTATTTTGGTGTTGTGTATGATAAATTCATATTTATTCATTTGACTCCTTCAGTGCCTCCACGTACATCATCACCAGTACCCACTTCCTACCACGTTAATTCCCCACCAACACCACCCGAGAATATCTCAGCCTTATCATACCCTTCCAGGCATATCAGTACCCAACCCCCGGCCATACCAAGGTCATTTTACAAACTACAAAGAGACATATCGGTGATGAAGCTGACCAAAAGAAGGAAGAACAGATTTTCGATCTTAAGGGAAACATAATGAAACCATATTCTTTTTCTTTTTATTTGCTGAATTTCGGACAACAGAAATAAAAACATCATCGAAGCGGTCTTTGAGTTGCTGTTTTTGTCAGTTGGCAACCCTATAACTCTTTCTACTACCCTACCCTAAGCCAAGCTCTGTCATTTCAATGTAAACATTACTGCATATGAAAGACTGGTGGATTAATTTATCGCTTGAGGCTGTCTGTCAGTCGGCATAGTCACTCCTTTCAACTTCATCAGGCCGAAATGAGACCCTTAAGGAAGCTGGCGTTTTCTCGGTTTTCATTATCACTAAATCTGTTAGAAATACAATCGTCTAAACAACGATCGAGTTGCCAAACTAATTCTACCTATATCTCAAAAATCGATCTAGGTACAGATAAACGTCTTTCATAATTCCATTCATCTCTCTCTATATATATCTTTCTCTTCCTCTCTCTCTCTCTCACACACACACTATCTGTTTCTGTCTCTCTATGTCTCTTTCTTTCTTTCTCTCTATCTATCTATCTATCTATCTATCTATCTATCTATCTATCTATCTATCTATCTATCTATCCCTCTGCCGACTATAAGATCATAGTCGATCAGTCAGGAAGGTGACTTTTTGATGTTACCCGTCTGGAATGGCGACCCCAGCGCGCGGCAACTTTGGAAAGTGTTTAAAAAGCATACACCGGCTTACCTAAATCTTGTGAGTGAATTTGGGTGGACGCTACCGTTCTGAAGGCTCCGGTGGTTGTGCTAGCGTCGAGGGATTGAGCGATGCTGGCGTTGTTCAAACGGCTAATCATACCAGAGTAAGCGCCCAGCATAGTAACAGTATAAAGCACAAGTGGGTTTTGAACTTATATTTCAACAGCCTTCTTTATCGTTCGATGATCTCTGAAAATCTGTTTTGATATCTCCAATCCGGATATTCCCTCCCTGCAACAGGGAATGCTAGCTGGCCTAGCATACGGGGGTGCTCGATGTTGACTTCAATGTACACTTTTATATTTACATGTATTCTATCTTTGTTATTGAGCATTTAAGCGTTAAACAACACTGATATATATATATATTTGTAGGTCTAATGAATTGGATCGTGATTACGATTCCAATGTAATAGATTAAAACCATGGAATATTAGTGTTTGAGCCTTTCATATTATATATATATATATATATATATATATATATATATATATATATATATATATATATATATATATATATATATATATATTAAGACAGTTTTATGTTTATACATTCTTTTTATAGATACACATATTTAAGTAAATGCTCTGTTTATAATAAACAGTATTAAACAACATTTACCGGCCTGAATGCCCGAGACATTTTGATAGAAAATATTCGTCCTCCGACGAAACTGTATCAGTTACGGAACCGTCATATATAGCCTAACGTGGCCACAGAGGAGTGTTCGATTAGCAAGGTCGATTTTACTGCTTGTTAACTAAAATCTTCCATGATTCCCCTCAGGTACATTCATACCTGCAAAATGCACATCCAAATGTAAACAAATGACGTCTCACATTATGAAATAATATGTGACGTCATTTGTTTACATTTGGAATATTGTATTTTAAAAGCAGTAAAATCGACCTTGCTAACCGAACGATCCTCTGTGGCCCAATCGGTTAAGGCACGTCAGGCTATATGATTGTTCCGTATAGGATGCAGGTTCGATTCCTGTCGGAGGACGAATATTTTCTATGAAAATTTCTCGGACATATAGGCCGGTAAATTTGATTAATTCTGTTTATTATAAACAGAGCATTTACTTAAATATTTGTATCTATAAAAAGAATGTATAAATATAAAAATGTCTCTCTCTCTCTCTCTCTCTATATATATATATATCTCAGCTCATTGCACAAAGTGTTGCTCGGTTTTTATTGTTGATATAAAATGACTGCAACTTGACACTGGTGCTTGTTTTGGTGCCAATTTCTGGTCTGTTCTACAGCCTCTCTGAAACTTTTATTGAAATCAAATAAACCTCAAAAACTCAAAAAGTTCCGATATTTGTCAAATTTAAACTCCTCCAATTTCACACTTAGTAAAATATTTAATTAAATTTTCTATCATTTTCAATCATTAGTTTTTGAGATATTTTGAATTTACGAAAATGGACTGAAGTTATTCTGCAGATTAAACTAATATTAGCTTAAGACCACTGAAATCTATTAAAAACAATTCTTTCTTTTTCTCCATAAAATATGGTTGAAACATGAGTAAAAAGGAAGGATCTAACAACTGCTGAAAAACAGAAAATAACAAAGTTATTGAGTGAGGGTTTGTCCATATTGGAGATATCAAAGGAGCTTTTCAGAGATCATCGAACGATAAAGAAGGCTGTTGAAAATATAAGTTGAAAACTCGAAGCAAAGAAAAAAGCTTTAAAAACTTGCTTCCTCGAGATGAACGTAAACTAAATGGTGTTATAACGAAACAGCCACTTTTGACTAGCGCTCAAATCTTTGAAAAGGCCAGATTTGAGGGAGTCATGAAGGACAAAAGGTGAAGAATACTTTGCAAATTCGGATCTGTAAAAACATCTCTTAGGTAAACTCCTCATTCCTTTCACTAAAGAAAATATTTTAAAATATAAAAATTGGGCCAAGAAATACATGAAAATTAACTTTTCTAAAGTAACTAAACTTGTACCACATTCTAATTTAAACATTTTTTCCTCTGATGTTTTGGTGATTAAATTTTCATTTCAAATGTTCATCCACTGAGAGAAGTGAAAGAAATAGAAATTTATAAATGAACTTTTGTAAAATTTCTTTCGAACATGTAGCACGATTGAAAAATCTGACTAAGCCTTACCCACGAGATTGGCATAATAGCAAAGGCTTAGCGTTCTTCAATTTCCATGAATTAATCCATTGACCCAAGAAATTCTAACAGGGTCGTGTTGAACCTTTTATAAAAACTTTTGGATTAGGTACATTTTGTAAGTTACATATAATTTTGTTACGGGATATTTCTTGTCACGAGAAGACCTTTGTTCAAATATTTGGCAGCGAGGAGATTAGTTCATGTTTTTCACATAATTATAAGGATGAATTTAAATCTGATTTGACGTTTTTGCTTTTAACGCTGTGATCTCTTATTTTAGTCACATTATTTACATTCTATTTATAAACCAGCTTTAATCCCAGTTGAAAGTATCAATACAACATTGAGTTGATGAACTTCGTAATCTTTCAGTTGAGTTGTATCAGTTGTCTTTTTTAATTAGACATTATTTCTTATTGCATATGATTAGCCCGGTAGAGATAAATTTTCCTGTTTAAAAAGTCGGGTTGTTTTCTCAAACCCTCTAAATATACCATTTATAGTTATAACAAATAACGTTGAATTCAAAATGCATTAATTGCTTAAAGATATATAATTGACTAAGTGTAAGAGTCAAAATTAAGAAATATTTCTGTCTTTTGTACCAAAAGAAAATTGATGATTTATACTTACCATATCTCGTTCTGAAACTGGGCCCATAGATCTAATCAAAATGTCAGCTTTAATTACCAGGGGGCCATCTGTAAAAAGAAATAAACTGAATTAAGATCCAAAAAAGAAATAAGGCATTTTATACTAAAAGATACCTTTCATGGCGCATGACGATCAATCCTATCTATCTATCTATCTATCTATCTATCTATCTATCTATCTATCTATCTATCTATCTATCTATCTATCTATCTATGTTTTCGTATTCTTCTATTCACGTCTGCTCATATCTTTAATCATATTTACTTACCAATATAAGTTTAATTATATACATTACGCGAGCGCGCGCGCACACACACACACATATGTAAATATAAAAGTGAACATTGAAATCAACATATATATAGGCCTGATGATTGTGTTTAGCATGAAACAGTCTGTCGCCTTCGAGTGTTGACTTCAATGCTCACTTTTATATTTACATACGCACTATCTCTGATATTGAGCACTTTATCCCATAAACATAGCATACCTTAAAACTATATATATATATATATATATATATATATGCTCCCGGAAATCCGGTTGAGCTCTCTAGGGAAAAGGGTTAAAAAAAAACAACGGCTCCTACTGCTATGAAATGAGTTCTCTTAGCTGCTGGCGTATTTCGTACAGAGAAAAAAATGTTAAAATTCCCTTCCTTTCTGTTGTGCAACGATGGCCTAGGGGTAAGATGTCAAAAGTCAGCTTTTGATCCCGCCTGAGAGGCTGTGATACAGCGAAACAGTCTATCTATGGAAGATATATATATATATATATATATATATATATATATATATATATATATATATATATATGATGAAAATGTGGAAAAGACAAAGCAACATCCGAATATGTGAGTTTACTGTTTTTTTTATTTTATTTTGTTTTTAATAAAAAAACAGTAAACTCACATATTCGGATTTTGCTTTGTCTTTTCCACATTTTCATCATACCGTCGGATCTACATCCACATATTTGCTTACATATATATATATATATATATATATATATATATATATATATATATATATATAGGCAGCGACATTCAATGAAGATGACCATATTTGACTCGCAATTGGGACTTTATCTTAATTATATCCATCTCATAGATAGATAGATAAGAACAGACTAAAAAAGAATGAAAGATAGTGAAAGAGATTGAGCGGGGTTAAGAGATAGATAGATAATGAACAGACTGAGATAAACAGACTAACGTAAGTTACTGATGCATACATCTTCAAGCATTGTTTTCGAACGACGTCGATATCTGATTCGAGTTACAACATGTAAGTCTTTAATCTCCTCTGTATTTTGCATTTAAGCGTCAAGTCATTCGTCGTCCGGTGTGTCCTGCACTATCCACCTATATGTCATACATCTTTGACCCACCTTCTAAAAACAATGATTGCCATATAACTAATCTGGCTCTAGAAAGAAAATCAATAAATTAAAGCTATAAATGTTCATGGGTAAAAATGCTGAAGATATTGAATAATGAAAAGGAAGCATTTTCATTAAACCATAACGACTTGGTCAAGTGGTACTTTTCCGCTGTCAATTAGAGAATCATTTACTTGTCCCAAATAGCCACAATTCTTCGGTGCATTGCCAACCACATTAGCCGACCTCATCATGTAAACATAGCAAGAAAAGTCGGACCAAACAAGCACAGTAATTATAGTATTCCCTTCATTTTCATTCGCCATCTGTTCAACCCGCGGCGAATTTCGGAGACAATTTTTTCTTTTTCAATCAGCTAACATTTAACGCCATTTTCCTGTCTGTGTGTATTTCAGTGGAAATTTACGACGTCTTATTGGGCTTTAATTAGAGAAATTTTTTTATTGGAGCAGATCGCAAATTTTCTCATGTGTAATAACAACGTGAAAATACAATTCTTATTTGTATTGCATCGATACCTACATTCTGACACAGAATATTTTTATATCAGTGTAGATTTGTGTACAGTTTTCTATTGTAAAAGAATGAGGTTTCCCATCATTAACTTCTGATAAAAACGACTCCCCAGGCAATGTAGAATCGTAATTATATATTTGTCTTTGGCAAACAATATATATATATATATATATATATATATATATATATATATATATATATATATATATATATATAATCTTCTTAATATATCTTAAAATGTACAGGTACTGTTAATAATTCATATGTTTACTATCTGAAAGTTAATTAAACCTAATAAAATACATCTCATAAACATCAACAAAAATATCTTGTTAATGTGAAATAATTTGCTTCAAGTCATAACTGCACGTCAAAAATATATTTTTTTCCTGAACTATATAAGACATGAAATAAAATCTCATTTATACATGAATATTTTCTCTTTCTGAACTTTATTTGAACCTATTTTAGAAAAATAATTTTCACGCAAAAACAAAATCTGCTATTAACAAAGTCTTTATAAATGTTGTGGAACACTATAAATACATATATGATAGTTGTTAACTTGTTAGATGAGCATTAACATTGTTGACAAGTTAAATCTATGGTTACGGTTTTGAATTCTAAGTTCTCCTTCTTCTAGACTGTTTGCCAACCACGGCTAGAGAGTCAAGTGAGTCCTGTTATTTAACCCATTGCTGGGAGTAGAAAAATGGATTCCTGCTTTTCCCAAGTAAATGTAATGACACGACTGGAATTCGAACTCGGTTCTCCAACTTCTCATTTTGAATGAATATCCATTACATCACCCGCACACATACATACATACATGTTTTATTATAATTGATAGACAGTGTGTGTTTAATTTCTTTTTGCAATTATGGCATATCGTCACATCACGTCATGTAACCCCCAGATGCATAAGGTCACCACATGTTCTGCAACCATAGTAGCAGTGGTGCGTCTAGAGCAAGATTTACCTGACAGCACCCATTCCTGTTTAGGGTGGTTTTGAATTCTCTTAGACTGGTTGTGCAAAAGTGTCCATTCAGCCTTGCTACTTAGGTGACGAGAGAAGAGATAGATTAACATTATACCCAAGTGTATTTGTATGAAATTGAACGTAACCAACTTGACTGTAATTCGAAAGCAAATCCCGATTTCTCTTTACGATTTTACTCAGGACCTCAAAAATTACCTTTTATTACAAATCTGACACTAATAACAGAAGGACAACATTAAGTTCTCACATTGGACATGACACCACCAAACCTTCTCTTAGGTTAACTTGGCACTTATCGAAACTTAGTGCACTTTGTATGAATATCGGCCATCAAATCCCTAAGTATAATTATTAACACAAGACAAAGATGCTGCCATGAAAGATTTCAAATACTTGAAGCTAATGTTATGCAAAAGAAACAAGCGACATTAAACACAATATATTTCATCATTGGTGACCACATCTTAATGGTGTGTAAAAAAATAATATTTTTGTCTTCCGGCAATGCTTACATTTGTGATCCACAACGGCTTAATTAAAAATTAAATAAATGTTTAAAAAAAATGAATATTTAAAACATATATCCCTTACATATATTTATAAACCCTTTTTTACACATAACATCACATGCAGCGAATCGGAATTATAGCATTATTAAAACAAACTACGATGAAACCAATAAATGATGTTCCCTATAGCACTGGTAATATTAATGACGAGTGATAAAAAATATAGCAAATTTCAACGACATCAATTTAAAGTAATTATTTGCTTTTAAGTAATGACATGAGAAATTAACAAATTAAAAGTAGTAAGTTTTTGTAAATAATATTTTCTGAAATTGCTGTCACTTTGTAGTTACGGTTCTTAATAACGTTTTACTTTTCTGCTAAGTATGTAAAAGAAGTTGTTTATAAAATGTTTCTACTAGAATTGTTGCAACTATGATGGATAATTTCTTTTTTATGAATTTCTTTGGAGATCGTGAAACCACATTTGCTTAAGTAGTCGTTGTGAAGTGAGAGATGTAAGCGTTGCTTATAATGCAACAAGGATGTAAAAAGAAATTGGTCGCTATTTAGATTTTCAATCGAGAAAAATCACCCTATGATGGCACAGGTAGATTTACTGACTTTTGAGAGAAATATAAAATCGCTGTCGTTTATATAAGAAATAAAAAATGACGTGAGGAAAATAAATGTTACCGTCATAAAGTTCAAAGTATCGGCAACTTCGCGTCCAATTGTCTAAAGAATGTTAAAACTACGTCATTAATCTAATATGGATATTTATTGCATAAAAATACAATTATGGCACAAGGCCCAAAAGGGGGAGGTGTTAAGGTAGGTACCTCTACGATATCGCTAAAAAAATGGCATAAGCATGATTAAAAAGACGCCAAACTTGACGAAAACAAAATTTTATCTTTTAAATGCTTATATTATGTGGAAGAGGAAAGAACAAAGTTTTTTTTCATTATTTTTAAAAAATTTTTCCTTCTTTTTAGAATATTCTAAATTTTGAATAAAAAACTTTGTTTATCTTTGTGTCACGGTCACCAGTGAAATAACATATACAATTTTTATCACTTTTTTTTTGTATGACACACATTATTTTTGGAAATCTTGCAAAAATGAAAATAATTGTCGGATCTTAATGAAACTTTCAGAAAGTATTCACAGATGATCGAAATTATTATAAATATGTTTTTTTTTTATTATAGTCATGGCAGAAATATTTTTTTTATATTTATTATCCCCCCACCATAACTAATTTTATGAAAACTCTAGAAATTCGCTCGCATCGGGTTTAGTTATTACAATAGTTAAAAGCACAAGGCTTTGAAGAATGCAAATCACGTTTTGTTTTTTTTTGTAATAACTCCACTTGTACCTGAAAAATAGCTTTGAACTGTAATATACAAAACTCAATAAAACAAATATATTATTTAATTTCAAATGCTTTTATTTGCTTTTAGTTGTTTGTATTAATATGGACAATATTTTCTGAAAGCAAAAAATTTTTCCGATGAATAATAAATTTTTTATTCAGTTATTTCTTAATTATTTAACTATAATACATTTTTTACATTAAGTTGGTAAAATATTTTAAAATTACTTACAAGCCGCGTCGGATTTTCTAAATGCCCTTATGATATAGATCTTGTTTTAGTGCTTTATAAATTGTATCGTTTTGACTACTCCAAACTCCACACGTACTTAAAAAATGTAATTTTGTCTTAAAAAAAAAAGTTAAAACGGTTGTTATTAAAATGTATGAGAGGTAACAAAAGTATAAAAGGTCACGTGCATTGAGTTTAAATGGCGTTAAAAATTCTTAGCGAGACAAATGTTGTGCATTTTGAATTAGCGGTTTTTACTCATTACAAAAATTTGAACATCATCCTAAGCCATTTTCACCATCAACATTACTACATTTTTAAAAATACCATTTATTTCATTTATCATTTTACATATTTCATTGCAATTTCAATTTTTTGAAGTTGTTTTACTTTTACAGCTTTCACTTTTTTTTTTCAGTGAGCCGTCTGTCAATTTTTCAATTACGATTCATTTTCATACTGTACCATTTGATTTATTTTTAATTTTTTTATATAGCTACTTTTTCAATATATTTCTTGAATTTGTGAAATTCTTTTTATAGATTTTTTAATTCATGTATATTTTTTTTTGTTATGAAATAAGAAAGATAACATATCCAACCGAGCACTGAAATTTGGCGCACTCAGATATTTTTCGACAATTTTTTTTTTTTTTTTTCGTTTTTTATATTTTTTGATTTAGTTTTAATAGTCTTCATTGAGATTTTAATTCATTTCATTTACATATTTTTCATATAAATAAGAAAAAGAAAAGAAAATTACCTAGCAATAGCTGATATTATTTAATTTTTGTCATCATTTATTTATCAAAATACTATATAAATTTACAATTTTTTTTTTTTTTTTTGCTCCTTATTAGTTTGTTTCATTTCTAGACATAAAGAACAACATATAACTATCTCGGTGATCATTGTGAATTCAAACAAACTATCCAGTATTGCCTCCGAGTCCTTGGTCCATTCTGTCTACAGCTCATAAAAATTCATTGTCATCACCCTGCTCAAAATGTGTTAAAAAACAAAAATACATCAAGCCATTTCTCAAACTTAAATTATAAAAAGAAAAAAAGAAAAAATTGGGTTTTTTTACAAGGTGGTTACAACTTGTTATTGTTGGCTGGCTGGCCCTTGACCCAGCAATGTCGAAGTCATTTTTTGGGGCTTAATTTCAACACTATTTTCCTCAATGCTGATTTCAAATAAAAAACATGCAAAAAAAAAACAAAAAAACTGGTTTCTAATGTTCAGATATAGTAATTTTAACTATTTTTTTTCATATTTTATGCCCAGAAAAAAAAAATTTATAATCATTTTCATTTCACCAACCAATTTCACTCAGAAATGAAAGAGCATTCTTTGCTTTCAGGAAATACTTAGTTTCATGGGGTGCAGATCAAAAGTTTCCTTGATATTTTGTTCAGATGATGACATAAGTTATTTTTCAATATTTATTTCAGGGCAAATAGGCTGCAGAGTGTAACAAAATAACTATTGATATGTTTGTGATGATTTTTACTTAGGATAGAAATGTTTTATCAAGCAGATATGTATTGACTTTAGGAGGCTACAGCTACGTGACGTCATTTACGTCCTTCCGTATGATCATTCGGATCTCACGTTAGCTGACGATATGTGATGACAACACATCACTCATTGCCTGTCAATAGCGAAAGATGTTAAGATCGCCTCCCTTTATTTTAAACCACATTTTTTTTCGAAGAAAGTAAGTAAAAGTTTCCTTAGAAATATATTAAATAATCTTTAAATTAGATAATTTTCGTTAAAAAAATTTTGAACAACCTATAGTTTATTTTTAAAAGAAATTTAAACTCGGATTTTAACTTAGTTTAAAAAATTTTAAAAATATGGCTGATATCGATTTTTTTTCGATAATTTTGCTGAAAAAAAAACAAGATTTTTAACTAAAATTTCGGACATGCTAAGAATGAGTAAAAAAAATTTAAAAATACTCAAAAAATACTTCGGTATTTCTTCTTAATAATGATATATATACTTAAGCAGATAAAAAATTTTTTCGTCAAATTTAAGGCCTTTCTTGTCAAGCTATACTGATTTGTTTACATTTCGTGGAGGTACCTATGTTAAGGCTGGTCTTCACGAACTATCTTATACCTAGCTAATCCAATTCATGACCCATTCACTCATTACAATTTGCCCATTTACCATAATAACTCGTCCGTCACCAATCAATCCTCCATACGCCATAATACCACATCCTCTCAAGGGGAACCAACGAAACGCGGCCCATGCCATAAAAATTTAATGATAATAAACTATGAACCCAATAACAAACTAAACATGAACACAAAGTGAACTAAACATAACTGATGTTAGTAGGGCCCGTCCAACCCTCAAGAAGGAGAGAGGCCGCTGTATTCTGCCCATTGGACAAAATCAAGAAGCTCTCTTACTAAAAGAGTGGGAAATGGAGAAAATATATACGGACATGGGGAATAAAAAGCTGACCCAGTCGAGATAAAAAGAGGGCCCAAAACAAACTGGGTACGTTGGGAATCTCGACTTGGATCATAACCAAAGAGGCAGCCGGGAACAGGTCAGGAACAACACTTACTCACATTAACTAAGTATACAAAGGCTTGTCTAACCTAACCAGGGGAAGGGCCCCACGGGAAACCACCCCGATGTGACGTAGGTTGAACTAAAAGAGAAAATCAAGGCTAGTCCCGTTCAAACGAACCAAGCTCGACATTAATCTAATATGATATGCAATTAAGAAACAAAAGGTAACTTAAATGTAATAATACATTAAAATTTATTAACATTTCAGTATATTAAAGCACAGAGAAGTGGATGTTATTTGCCTGTCGATGTTATTTGGGTTTATTTACCTGGAAAAGATATCAGTAAGTTTTATCGAATTGCATTC
>OZ038478.1:790000-837500 GCA_964036315.1 Acanthosepion esculentum
TTTCACCGACTATTTTCATTTTAGGGATAAGAGTTATTCTTAGATGTTCCAACTATATTTCAAATTTTAAAATTATAATAATGTTTTGGGTGATAAATAACTAATATTGAACACAAGTAGACGTAGTATTTGAATCATCGTGTTGGAAGAAAAAAAATACAACCCGCCAATGTTACATCTGCCAGGTCAAAAGAAATGCGATAATGACTTCTATAGAATTAATGCTGTGGTCAGGTTTTAAGAACGTGATGTCCAAAAATTACATTCTTGCTGTTTGCTTTGTTCGCTGGAAATGAGACGAATACAATATCGAAATACGTCTAGGAGAAAATAAAAAACCTTTTCAGAGACATTCTTTTACTTTTTGTAGATTTTTAATAGTTTTTTTTGTGGAAGGGGGAGATTGGATTGTCTGCTTTCCCTTCAAAAATGATAGTCTGATAGTATATCAAAATGTAATTTTATCACAGTAATATGTGATAAAGATGTGGGTAGCTGAACGGTGAACAGCAACTCCGAAAATATAATCGGTAAGTCGAGTTCAAATTCCAGCTGCAATTTGGCAAAGCATAAATCTCCGCGTTAGTTATAGTTGAAATAGCAGGGTAAATGGGACTTTCTAGCTTTGATTAGCAAATCAATGTTTGTGAGTTAATCTGTTATAAAAGCTTCCACGCATTTTGAATATTTATTAAACTTTTCTTAAAGCAGGAATAGAAAGATTGTGTTGGAACTTTGTTTTAGTTGGAGAAGACTTGTTTGTTTTGGAATTGAGCATTCTAATTTATTTTTTAAATTAGCTCAGAAGACGCCCCCTGACCGGGAATAAAAGCTGATTACAAACATGTTAAATTTATTTGATTATTTTTGTTAAGATTGATTCTAAAACGATCTTTGTTCGAACTGTCTACCTTAATATAAATTCTCATGAATACTACGTGGAATCATTACCAAATATTTTATATCTTTTTTCTCTAACTTTAGATATAATAAATACTTTTAACGTGTGTTCTCTTTTCGACGTCAGAAATGATGCTGTGAACTTGAATATGAAGGGCGTATTGGTTGAATAAAATCGACTAGAAATTCGAACATTTTGCTTAATTACATACAATCGATAAATTAGATCGATAAATTAGATAAAACCTTAAGTTACAAGTAACTTCAGTATCGGGAATCTTACTGTCTGAGCCATTGGAATTTGATGTCTCACTTAAAGTGAGGTTTTCTTACTGGTTTTGTTCATGTGCGTGAGCGTGTGGATGTATGTGTTTGTGTGTGTGTGTGTATGTGTGTGTGTGTGTGTGTATGTGTGTATATGTGTGTGACAACTCAGAGGAACTTGGGAAATTGATTCAAGTTAATAAACTTGAAATGAATAAGTAAATAATTAGAATCTGAACTGATATCAATAAACAATTGACATCTTTCAGAAAAATGATCGACTATGTTAACCAATAATTGTTGATCATATTGTATTTTCGCTTTATTTATATTGCATTATTCCCTGAATTTCTACAAGGCAGGGCTAGGCAATAAAAGCAGAGTCACAATCTTTTAAAAAGTTTGGAAATTAATAAATGATTTATACGTAATTAATTACTTAAACGGAGAAGACTGAAATATTGTCAAAATTTATATGAACAAATTTTTATAAATATCAAAATGTTTTTCTTACGCGATTGATGAATTCATTGAAAATCATCAGAGATCTTCGATTCTGTTTTGTTTCACAAAATCGAGTCAAATTTGGAAGCCTCTAAAAATAAGAAGTAAGTTAATGATGTTTTTCACCTGCAGGTACAGATGCAAAATCATTTGTTCCGAAAACAATGTCCCGAATATGCAAAAAATACGCTGTAAGACTAACACATGCATCATAATCAGATTTAAACTACAAATGTAATGAATAAATTTGTCAGAATTCTTTTAGTAAATAGTTTCATTATCTAAATATGTGCAAATTAAGACAAAAATAAATGCAATTTCCTTGCCTGCATTTAATTCGGTAACGAAAAATTGACACTTTGAGATTCTCATGTGAATTATTTTATGAAGTAATCATGAAACATACAGCAGACTAACTCTCAAATAGTTTGAAAACCTCTAAGCTCACTTTTGTGTGGTGTCCAGAACTTGTGTTATAGTTCTTGCCATTTTTCTATTTTTAAGAAATAATCGGTACGAGAAGAATTGATCTACAGCTTATCAACTGCTTGCAGGTTATTTAAAGCCAGAATTTTTTTTTTACATTGAATTTTGGAGGATAATTTTGGGGAAGATAATGGTTTAGTGAAACAAGTTTTACTAATTAACACATAGCTAGGGGTAGAAGAGGTGGATTCATACCTTTCCCAAGTGAATATAACGAACCCAACGGGAAGTGAAACTCGGCTCTTCCATTAACAATTCCGAGTCGTTCTTTCTAAACTCTATTAACTCATTTATTAGGAAGGTGTTTAACTTTCAGATAATAACCGGAATTGATGATAACAAACAAATCGCGTAGGCATTTTGGCAACTGTTCGATTCTTGATAAACTCTGACATTATACATCAATTTTTTTTGCTATTTTTAAAGAATCCTGACAGCTTCTAAAAAGTTGTTAGAAATATACAACATAGTGCAATGAATCTTGTCTAATTTCATTGTTTTATTTACTTTTGTGTCGATGTGTATGTTTGTCTGAGAAAATTTAAGTGAACCGCTCAAACAATGACGTTGAACGCTCAGGGCGCCATCTTGTGGGACGGCCATGTTTTGTTTCTCACAGGCGAACTACGTTAACGTGGATAGAAAAAGAGGAGTATTTTTTGTGTTGTCGTTAAATTCTGTTTTTTTTTTGACAATTTATTCTTAATTTTCAGATAATAATATTTTATTTACTCGATTATTTTAAGCATACCAGAGTGCAAATCGTAGAATAAAGTTGCTTCTCTTTGGTAAAAATGGTTAAAGAAGGGGAAAACAATAACGAAAAATTGTACAAATGCAGATAGAAAAAAAAAGTGAAAACAATTTTAATTGCTTAATCAAAGACAACTAAAAAATAAAAGCGAAAGAAAAATGGATATAATCAATGATGATGATAACATAATATTAGAATTTAATGTGTTTTAAAAACAAATTCTGTTCAAAATAATGCCATGAATAACTAATAGAGCTATATGGCGTTATCAGGATATTTAGAACGATTTTTGTATTTCCTATTGATTTTGATGCTAATTCAAAAAATATCAATGCAAAATTAGAAAAATCTTTTAAAATCAATTTGCACAAAAAAAGAAAAATTGTTAAGTCGATCTTTTCCTATCACTACGAAATCAAAATACAAACGACAAACATGAGAAGTAAAAATGATGCAACGGTTAAACAGAAAAAAAATGTTGCACGTTAACAACTTTCGCAAAAATTTTAAAAAATCCAGTAAAACTTTCTCGTTATTTATTATAGTTTTAATTAAATGAACATGGATGATTTTGTTAACTAATTCCAAATGACTTTATTATTTTATTTGTTAACTAATTCCAAATCACTTTATTTACTTTTTGCCTTAATATCCAATGAAAATAACCATGTTACTATGTATCAATGACAATATACTTATAAATATTTTTCCTACTATCCTTTCATGTAGAATAGTAAAGTATGGGTTCTCAAATTAATGTTGGCCATGACAATGATAGCAGTAAAAGCAAAATGAACTGGAATCTAAAAGCTTTCATAGACCAAACTTAAATTTAGTTTTGCTGTCTGTACATAAAGCGTCTTATTTAATTAAGAGACAATATAAGTTTTAGTAAAAAAGACATTTTTATAAAGGTCAAAACTAAAAAGAAATATAGCGAAAGAAAACATTTTTATGGCGTTTGGGCAAGATAACGTTGATGTTAAGATTTGACTGAAAGAAATATTTAGCAATATTGATTCTTTACAAACTCAATCACAAAACGGGAAGATGGCGCTTCCACAACTCACACAACAAGCGTAACCCATCACTCAACGGAGCGCAGCTGATGGGATTCGAGATCGGGAACAACAATCCGTCAGTTTTAAGAAGAAGCATTTAACTATTTTTTGCGATGACTCATCACATAATTAAAAGGGAAAATATATAAACACGACTGAAAAAGCAAAGACAACTCCCTAAAAAGCTAAGCTTTTTGTTTTAGGGGTTTATAAGAATATTTTGAATACAAAGGAAATTTTCTATTCTGATAAATATTATGATCAATTGGAACTGAATGGCGTTCGGTTCTTCTAGAAAGAGGAAGAGAGATAGCGAGGAAACGAAAGACAGAGAAATGGATAAATGAATAAAAAAAGAAAGGAAGAAAGAAAAAAGAATAAGGAATAGAGAAAAAATAATGGAAAATGAGTGAAGGAGGGTATTTTCTTGAAATACAAAGATAAAAGGATTTTGAAACATACTAAATAAAGATAAAAAAGAATTATACAAGAAGAAGAAGAAGAAGAAGAAGAAGAAGAAGAAGAAGAAGAAGAAGAAGAAGAAGAAGAAGAAGAAGAAGAAGAAGAAGAAATGGGAGTGAAAAAAGAGGGGTGCAGAAAAAAGATTATTTAGAGAATAGTTTTATTCTAATTCAAATATATTTTCTTAAAAGCAAAAATACAAAATAATGGTAAAAACATAAACAGCGAAACTCAACGAAGAAAATAAACAAGAAGCTGTAATTTATTGCTTAATTAAATAAAACCAATTGAAATAAAAATGACGTTTGTAAAAGAAATTGTCAATAGAAGAGAATAAGAGATTGGCAGAATAACAGAAAAAAAGAAAAGAACGGCAGAACGGACAAATTTTATTTAACAATAATGAATGTACCAATCAGATGTTGATCTGATTTGTACATCTTTAAAAAACATAATATGTTTGTTCAAGAGAAAAATATTAAGTTATTGTGATTTAAAAATTCCGAAAATAATAGGCACGATTGTTCAGATTGATTCAAACAACCGGTATTTTATTTAATTAAATTATTGTAAATTATATCATACCCTACAGGTGTTTACAAAAAAGGAAACATTGGAAGATTGAACTACACGCTCAAAGATTTTCAGCCCATAGGATTTTTCTTGATTTGGCAATCTTATAAAACAAAAACTGTGATGATTGTATTTTCAAGGAGTATTTCTGATAATACACATATTATTAAAATTATTCGAGTGCTTTAAACGTCAAAGCGTGACACACATAGAAATGAATTCATTATCAAGACATAAAATAAAATAATTTTTTTTCATATATGTTAATAGTAATCTTGGAAAATGCACGAATTCATCTTTCCCTGGACTATTCACAAAGTCTCGTTTTGTGTCTGATCAGCGAGAGAAAAAATAGGTGAGTGAAACTATAACGTTATTACCTCCTATCTAAACAATAGAAGCAAAAGCTGTAACACTCATTGTCAGCCTTTGCATGTGACAGTCATAATCGTATAAGCTTTAGCTGCATAAAATGAATATAAACATATTGGAGCAGAGTTCAAAGACATTATTCAAATTTGCAGTCTCGTTAATTTTCATGTACTGATAATTAGTCATAAATTGGACGCGCATGCAAACGTTTGTACGTTTTCTTTCTAACAAAATTCTAAAACAAAAGATGTGCTAATAAAATAATAAAAAGTGAAAAAAAAAGAAAAGTTCAAACAATCTGAATGTCTTTTAATTTTCTTTGATTTTGTGGACAAATAGAGACGCCATTACTTCCGTCTAAATTATAAATAGGCGGAGAAAAGAACAGCAAGGTATGTTTCGTTTAGATTTATTTCGAATACGATACAAACGGAAGCGAGACAGAGAAGGTGTAGGAGAAAGGGCGAGAGAGAAAGAGAGAGAAAGAGTGAAAGAGAGAGAGAGAGAAAGAGTGAAAGAGAGAGAGAGAGAGAAAGAGAGAGAGAGAGAGGGAAAGGGTGAGAGAAAAAGATAGGAAAAAGATTTCTTCTTGATCAACAAGGAAAGTAATATCAGAAAATATGACCTACTTAAAATGGCAGAAACACTGAAACCAAACTAGAAATAAAGCTTTGTGAATCAAATTGTCAAGCAAGTAATTGTCAATAAATTGCTTGGAGTTTGGTTTCCATTTTGCCATAAATTTACGTGACTTGTGGTAATGCTACTGTAATTTTCTAAACATAGCTTAGATGTGACACAAAGCCGAAAGTATGGGGACATCCAGTGAAGACTGAACTAACTACCCAGTCGTAATTGTGCTTGCGAGGCAACCATTACACCATGTTGAAGTGCCCCCTTGCCGTAAAATTATTTGGTCAGAATTTGTTGATAAATATTTTTTTATCCTATAAGTGTAAAACACATTTCTTACAAGTCAGTGTGACAAATGAAACGAAATCTTCAATAATAACAATTGTAATCTCACTGACGAATAAAGGTTTTAGCGGATTTCGGTGAAAGATTGAATACTTAGAACTTAGAATGTTGAATGAAAACCACCTGGGCTCTGTGACAGGTCTATCGAGATTATGTGATACAATAATGGTCGAAACAGGTTGAGAAAAAGAGAAGAAAATTGGTCTAGAATATTCGTAGCAAAACCTGTCTCGGAAAATCAAGCATATTCCTTGAAAATATTTTTCTGGTATTACTGATTTTGTGACACCTTTTTTATATATAGTGTTTCAGTCGTCACGTGATGTGAGCTTTGAGCACTTCTTTAAATCTGCCATGATAATCATAAACTCTTTTGCTTCCTATCAATTAATTCTTTTGATTCCAATGATAAAGTAAAATTAAGAAAATTGGCCAGAATAGATGTGACCATTATAAAAACTGTGACCTTTGCAATCACGATCTTTGATTTTTACAGGGTGGCCCTAAAATCTGGACACATAGAAAATCTCATTAATTATATTCTTTTTACCTCTACAGATTAAACATGGCTTTGTCGAAAGACGAAAGAACTGACTTCTTTTTCTGGGGTATGCTAAAGGAGAAGGTGTACTCAATGTGAATCACAGATGCAACATACTTGTTTGAACGCATATAGTGTGAATGTGCTAAAATTGACGGCAATGTAGACTTATTGTATCGAGTTCACGTGAATCTTGCAAAGCGCATCAACCTTTGCATCACAAATGATGGAAATCATATTGAAGATATTATTTGTTAATATTCCAATTCAATAAAATATTCAAAATTTCATTTCTTGAAAATATGCATTTTTGCCTATTTGTCAAAACTTCAGGGACACACCCTGTATATTACGAGAGCACTGCCAAAGAGAAAGTCCGCTTTTAGACAATCGTGATTCCCATATCCAAGGCAGTGGTCAGTACTTTTTGTCATTATCAAGCATGAAAATATTCAAAGAAAAATATTTACACGTTTCGTTTTGTTTCTAGACGATTATATTAAATGGTAAATAGTGTAAATTATTACATCTTCTCAGAAATATAGACAGGATTAAATTCATTTTGAAAAAAGCTTGAATGAGCACAGTCCAGAGACAGTTGGTTAAGATCAGTGGTTATAACTGGACAGGCAACTGATATTCTTTACCATTACAAGTGTCAGATTAGACCAGAAATGGGCTATGGCTGCAATATCTGTACCGGAGCTGCTCAGTTCTTACTTTCCGGTCTTTGTAGAGTACAAAATAATTTACTCGGTCTTGAGGGGAAGGGAATTATTTTCCACTCTGCGTCGTCTTTCTCACAGACACAACGTCTCAAGTCTACCGCGAGTCGACAAGCACTTATATAATAAATATTGAGATGAGCTACATTCTTTAGTTCCTTCAGTTATGGCTTTTACTGTATGGACATGATATGCGACTTCTACGGATTCGAATCGACTCCATTTTCCCCGTATTCCAAAAGTAAATAGAAATTTCCATTAAGATACTTTTTTCTGAAGTACTGCTACTTCGTGAAACAGGCTCCAATGTGGATTCTTCCGTGAACGTTACAATCTTAACCTCTTCATGTAAAGAGGTAATCGTTATCTATCCTCCTTATCCTCGTGATATTCATTTCCTATCACTTTTCTTTCATTCATATTTCACACTCATCATAACACCTGAGCAGTAATCCTCTACCTTGAGTGGCTCTCGAGTCTTGATAGGGTGAACTTTAGTATAAAAAAACAATAATGCAAAACAATGTACCGAGTAAATTTATATCGTCGCAGCACTGGTGTTTGAAGTATTTATTTCCAAGTGGTCAGTGATCGACCGTAGGTAAATGCCTTAAATTCGAACCAAGGTCGACCCTTTCACTTAAAAGACTGGCACAATACAATCAACTTAGCGTACATCACCTACATATTTAGTTCTGTATTACACTAAGTTATGTCTAGTAAATCTGTGGCTTATTTGTCTATATCTCTGAGGTGAGGTATTATGATTACTTGCATTATTTACATTATTCAGACTGTTATCCTCAACTTCATTGCCATATTCACAACGTTTTTTTATTGTTTTTTTAAATCTTATCACCCCAAGCAAGGCTGGAAGCCACTAGCACGCAAGAGGTTACAGAAGGTTTGGAGGAAGAGCAGATAGGAGTGGTAAAGGAGAGCATGTGGAGAAAGATAGTGGATCGATCAAGGCAAGGGGGGTTACAGAAGATTTGGAGCGAGAGCAGATAGGAATTAAAGGTGAAAGGATGTGGAGAAGGGAAGTGGATAGATCAAGGCAGCTGGAGATGTCGATTGACGTTACACTTAAATAGTTGGAGCTTGTATTTGTCAGGAAAACAGGAATAAGGAAGGGAGTTCCACAGGCGAGATGTGCGAGACATGAAGCTAATGGAGTAGAAGAGACGTCTACATCTAACAGTTTCAACGGTGAAGGGGTGGGAACGGGATTCCAGCCTCGTGGGACGTTTAAATTCATGAGGCCTGGAACCAGCGAAAGCAGCTCCTCGGAGCAATTACTGTGAAAGTATTTGTAAAAAAGACAGAGCGAAGCAACGTCGCGTCTGTGAGAGAGCGACTGCAGACGAGATGACAGATCAGGGCCAATTACATTGCATATCCGTCTCTGGCCCCCGGACTTTTTCAGTTGATTGGAATTTCGAACCGAACCCTTTATTTCGTCATAAGATACCTCCAGAGGAGGCACTCTTGGTAATCAGGGACAGACTGACCTCGAACTCATCCCTAGGAGAACGGACCAATAGATAACCTGATGGAAATGTTGACTTACTGTACGAAAACAGCATTCAGAACGGGATCAGACATATATAGACAGGATGCTGTTTGCCTCAGGGTTCTTGATAAGATCAGTGTATCAGAGCAGTGTATACCGCACAATATCTCAACTCCCACCACCCATACAGTGTAAAGAAAGGGATCGTCTACTGCTTAAAACATCGAGCAAAAGTCATAAGTGGCGATCTAGAAACATACCAACAAGAAATGGTCAATATAAGCAGTACCCTACAACGTAAGAACTACCCGGGGTACATAGCAGCAGCTACGACAAACTGGGATAGAAGGATACAAGAGGATAACAGCACTCAGAAAACAGCTTCAGTATGCCTACCCTATGTGAAGGGATTATCGGAAAAATTCAAAGGATCTGTGGTCCATATAACATCAGGACAATCTTCAAAAGTGGTTCAAAATTTCGCAGACACCTCTTCCGATTACGAACCACCACAGAGGAGAACATGACTAAATACTGTACGCCATCCCGTGCAGCTGTGGTAAGAAATACAAAGGTGAAACAGACTGCCTCCTTAAGAGTACAGGAACATCATAAAGCGGAAACACGAGGGGAAATAGAAAAATCAGGCATAGCTGACCACGTATGGTGGGAAAAGGGAGATCACAGCTCCCTGTGGGATGAGATTGAAATAATAGACAGAGAGCATCACTAGAAAATACGAAAACTTAAGGAATCAGCAAATATGCTCGGCCACAAAAATCTCCTGAGCCGATCAAGCATAGAAATGAATACAATATGGAAACCAGTAATAAGGAGTGCCAGAGAAAAACAAAGCAAAATTGCAATGTAAGCTCTGTTAAAAATGAATAATAATAACAGAAAAAATTGCAATATGAGTACTGGTAAAAAATATTAGGTTTATAAGTCCCCAAAATTCCTATACAGATGTCTTCTAGGACATATAGCCCAGTGGATAAAGACGTTGGTTAGATCCAGTGACTAGACCCAATTGTGAGCTGTGAGTTCAATACCAGCAGTGGTGAACCAAAACTTGGAGAGTTGAGTTAAATGGAAATAACTTAGACATCTGGAAAAGGCATGGCACGTGGAACTAGAACAATCTACTCCGGTGGGCGAAATAAAAGGTTCGGTTCGAAATTCCAATCCCCTGAAGAAGGCCGGAGCATACAACGACCGAAACGTTGTGAATATGTCAATGAAGATGAGGATAAAAATCCGATTAATGTAAATAATGCAAATGTGGCTTATTGTTACTGCTTTTCGAGATAAACGTTCCTAAACGTTCGTTGATTGAGAACACAATATAATGATATTCAAATCTTCTTTTAGTAAGAAAAAAAAACTCTTGGTTAATCAAGATTAATAGCATGCAGGTGCAAATTGGTGAGTGTAAATTGAAACAGAAAACATATATGACGAAAAGGCTTGCGTTTATGTCATTTTTGTGAAGTAGGGAGATATTATTTAATTGTATTAGGATTATCAAGTTCGTGTAAGGAATCCTCTAATGGCCAGACTTCTTATCCTACACTTATGCACTTTTAAGTATCGTTCCATAGTTACAAATTCCATTGTTTCATCTAAGAATTTCACTTATAACACGAGATAATATATATTAAAAATTCTGTATAAATAAATGAACACGACACTATATATATCATGAATACTTTTCGATTATACCGCAGGCCAAGATACGAAATTGTTTGTCCAAATCGGTCTGTTTATTTGTCTATCTAATTCTGTATGTATGTATGTATGTATGTATGTATGTATGTATCTATCTATCTATCTATCTATCTATCTATCTATCTATCTATCTATCTATCTTCTTTTACCATTTCACGCCGTAATAACCTAATTACATCCTTTTATACAGAGTAAAGATCTATTCCTTACCCCCGGGCTGTTTGATCGCTCTCACTCTTTTTTCTCAGAATTTAACTTTCCATTGAAGGACTTGATAAAAAAAAGCCCCAAAACAGCGTTTTTGAAAGGAAGAAGTTTTCGGTTAAAGGTCACAAAATTCCGAACAAGTCTGATCATCAAAGCGTACGAGTCCAAAGTTCGCAATGGTTTTGGTGATAAAAACTAGTAACAATGAACTGAAAACCACACGAGTCCCCCCCCCGCAAAAAAAAAACATTTTTACTTTAAATATTTTATATACAAAGCAAGTGAGTAGAATGTCTACATAATGAACAAAAATTGTGGCCTGTAATATTAACTTTGAGCAAAGATTCTAGCTGAAGTATCAGGATATAGTCTTCGTATGCATTGGAATATATTTAAAAAATGCATTTTATTGTTAGGAATGCCTGCCTGAAATGTGGTTAATCATCTCAAAAGATTAGTGCAAGATCAGCTCGGACATAATGGAGAACTTTCGACTTGTTTGCTATTTATAGATGAGATAAGTAACTTATTTGATTTGAACTGAGTAAATAAACTACAGAGACACGCACATACACACACACACACACACACATATATATATATATGCACATACACACACATATATATATATATATACATACATATATATATATATATATATATATATATATATATATATATATATATATGAACACACGCACACACATTATGTTGTTTTAATGTTGGGATATACATTTACCACAATGAGTGATATCAGATTTCGTTATTCATATTCAGATATTTGATGAAAGGAGTCTGTGTGAAGTGAGATGCTTAAGCAATTGATTAGAGCCTCTAGTACATTGCCAGAGGGAGGCAAGGAAAAAACTATAGCGATAATTCGAGGGGTCAGATGGTTCTCCGGAGTCTTTAAAGTCAGGAACTACAGAGGAAGATTTCCAATAAGCTGGAAAACGAGAAATGGCGAGGCATTTATTGTCAAATTTAGAGAGAACAGAAGTTAGTTCAGGAACACGTTTCTTTAGGACAATTGCAGGGATCCACCATCGAATCCACAAACCTTGTGGAGATCTAGTTTAGAATCCATGCACCTAACTCCTGGACGGAGTTATGTGCATTATCCCACAGTAGAGACTCTGTTTTAAGTGAGGAATAAGGCAGATGTACTCTTGATGAGTCGAGAGTGGATTTGGAAGGATTCTGCTTTATCTGTAGTAGATCGCAGTACTTGGAATATGTTTTGAGATGACAGCCACAGAAGTATGAAGACAAGACACTAAAAAATCAGCTAAAAACACAATACATACCTATAGAATTATTAACAATTAACAAATTAAAGTGCCCAGATTAACCCGGACAAAAACTTTCCTGAATAAATGAACAAATATACACAAATACACCTAATATATATATATATATATATATATATATATATATATATATATATATATATATATATATATATATATATATATATATATATATATATATATATATATAATGAGAACGAATCGAATATAAATTCAAAAGTTCATAACATTAATTTTGAACCCTATTTTAAATTAATGCTATGAACATTTGAATTTATATTCGATTCGTTTTCATTTCATATGGATATTTGCTCCCCTAAGGTCGAGCATTGTTTACATTTATTTTAATACTTGAACTTGGATAAAATTGATTTCGGAATTTCTTTAAAAACATTCCCATCGCTAACAAACGGGAATATTTAAAAAAATTGGTCCTAAAGACTGACGATTTAATAAGAAGAATGAAATGGAAAGCCTATTTTTCTTTCTTCGGGATAGTGATGTTCCAAATACAGCGGATTCTTATGGATTTAGGAATTACACGGTTTTGAAATGGACCATTTAAATATTATTAACGACATTACTTTTCACAAACACAGAACCCAGTTAAGGATATTAATAAATCTGAACAAATATTTGTAAAATCTGATAAATCTACTAATTTTTATGAATTTCATCCTAAGGATTACATGACATTAATTAGAAATAATTTACCCAAGAATTACAAAAAAATAAATGTTAACAATTTCAATTCTAAATATTTCTAAAATCAACACATCTATATATTTTACTGATGAAGTAAAAATTAGCAAAAGTGTTGGTAAACTTTGCACAAAGGAATTCTATATCGTACTTAAAGACCATAAGCCTGAGTTCAAGACCGAACTTCCTACAAGGATTATAAATCCCACCAGATCAGAGATTGAAAGGATAAGCAAAGTTATCCTTGAACGCATTAATAAACAGATTAAAAATTACCTTGGACTTATTCAGTGGAATGGTACCACTAAAGCTATTAACTGGTTTTGAAGCATTGACAACAAAAACAGTTGCACCTTTATCCAGTTTGATATTGTTGATTTCTACCCTTCAGTATCCAAGGACTTCTTTACACTTGCATAAGTATTTTCCAAAGTTTATTCCAGCATCTCAAGTGAAGAGATAATTATAAATTCTAGAAAATCTGTCCTCATCGACAATAAAGAACAGTGGGTAAAAAATTCTGATGATGACGTTGACATATCTATGGGATCATTGGATTTTGCGCGGTCTTCTGATTTGGTTGGTTTATATATTTTGTATAACTTTACTGCTTATGAGTAGATCAGTCTAGACAGTATAGGGCTATATAAAGATGATGGTCGTATGGTTGCAAAAAACTCTACGAAAATTAAAGTTGATAAACTTAGAAAAAATGATTAATAGGGAATTTAAAAGTTTAGATCTTAAAGTTAAAATAACTTCTAATATCAAAGTTGATTTTCTCGATGTAACGTAGGATCTAGTCTATGAAAATTTTCCAACCCAATCTATATCCACTCTAATTCCAATAACCCACCATCTCTAATCCGACATATTCCTTCCTTTGTAGGTCGCAGAATTAGCAAACACTCCTCGAACAAAGATATGTTTGAGAAACATAGTAGTGTGTACAAAAAGTTCTTAGGAATAGTGAGTATGAATTCACTGAAATTCAGTTTAGAGAATATGATGGTAATTCAAAAAATAGGAAGATCATTTGGTACATACCTCCATTTAATCAATTAGTACGAAGTTAGGCCATAAGTTTCTCAAATTAAATAGAAACTTAATATATATATATATATATATATATATATATATATATATATATATATATATATATATATATATAATTTGAATAGGAATACATTAAAACTTAGTTATAGTTTCACCAATAATCTTGAGAAAATCATAAAGTTGCACAACAATAGAACACTAAACCAATTTAATAATTTTAACCATAATGCAAGCACTAATGCAAATATTGTTAAGGACAGTGACCAATGTAATTGTAATTATCCTAACCAATGCCCATTCTCTAACGTGTGCTTAACTGAATCCCTAGTTTATCTGTGTTTTATCTCTACAGTTGAAAATCCGAAGGTTGAAAAGTTTTATATTGGCAGTACAAAGAATGCTTTCCAAATTCGCTAGTATCCGCACCTTTCCTATTTTACTAATGTTACTTATAGAAATAATACTTCATTTTCAAAATATTTTGAAAGTTGAAAGAAGAAAATAAAACCCCTAAAGGTAAATGGAAAATTTTAAAACTGGCAAGGACAGGTAGATCTTTATACGAACCTTGTTTTCTGTGTTTACAGGAGAAAGTGCAGATAATCAGATTTTTAAATAGGGAAGATTTATTAAATCCAAGAGTTGAATTATCGGTCAACTGATTTGTTATCACAAAGCATATAACTTGTTTAACATTTTGTTAATCATTTCTTCACCCCATTTTTTCTTAGGAAATGGCATTGTCTAGTGTGTATATGTATCCATTAACATCCGATCCTGTTTAATGTCTGTGTTGCATGACACATTTATAAAAATACTTTTTAATTTTTGCTTCTTCGCTTAGTTTAAATTTGATGTAGGTCAGATTCTATTATTTGAACAGAGTAAAGCCCACAAACCTTATAATCCCTCCTTTTATCTTTTTTTCATAAAAAGAGGTTGTATTGTGCTTTTAAATCCAAATAAATCGTTCACTTGCTAGTAATTTCCAATTGCCTGATGAGATGCATTGATACGCATCGAAGCACGACGGCAATTGTGTAGCGATTTTGACATGTTTTAGGTGTAATATTCTCATATATATATATATATATATATATATATATATATATATGTAGAAATGATCTAAATAAAGAAATATGATCAACCATATATATGCGCGATTACGTACACATACAGGTGAGAAAATAACTATTTATTTAATCAATGATGTAACAAAACAGTGCTCAATGTAGTTAAACAGAGCTATAAAGTATATATTAATAATTACACATATAATTACGTTTACAGTACGATTCGAAGTTTCATGGTTTTCCCATTCATCAGGTACAAAATGTTATGAATTGCTTAATACAGTTGTTTTTTTATTTATTCTGGGCCCCATGGGAGCAATGCTACATTCTATGTGGACTGAAAGTTCAAGATTATTACAAATACAAAACACTATTGGGATATAAAATCAAAATATAGCGTGCTCATAGGTAGATATCGAAAAATAAACAAAGATATTAATAGTAAATTTAATAGGGATATTGATCAGTTAATGTGTATTGAGTCAACGATAAGATTATTGTAATACGAACTAAAAAAGCTGATAGTTACTAAATAAAAAGCGTGGGTAGACAAAGATGAATATAAGGCTAAGAAAAGTAAAAAATAAACAATAGTAAAAAAATAATGAAACAAATAAAAAAATAAAAAAAGGAACGCAGGGTACAGGAACCGTTAAACAATAGGATGGTGCAAGGGAGGTAACTGAATATGAAAAGTTATTAGGGGCAGGTTAGTTGGGCTATTAAAGCAGATATTAGGTTAATTGCTCTAACCAGCACCGAAATATTTGAGAAGGGAGCTCCTTGTATGAATGCATGTGAAAATAAGCTTACATCATTTGTTCAGCAGATTATGATTATCGCTGTATTTGAGAATAGTTCGTTTTTTAAGAGGCACAGCGTATATTTTTCTTTGTTGAGTTTAAAAGGTTTGGTTTTAGCAATGAGATCCCAATTTACTACAAGTGTGTAGTTGTCTATCTTAATTTACCAGATAAATTTACAGAGTTTATGTTTTATTTATGATGTGGACTTCAATCTTTTGAGAATACTGTGTCGTTTTTGTCCAAATAATTTTCATTTAACATGACAGAAGTTTAACTTGTAGAAGGAATGTGTATTTTATAGAATTAAATATTCTCCGTTCACCCAAGAAGTTTTTCAATGACCAAGGTATTAGTTTTCTCTTCACGACATCATTGAAAATCAGCCATGTTTGATAATAAATTTCAAAAGCAAAAACATTTGGCCACGTATTCTCAAACCCATACACGTCTTCCTCTGTTCGAAAAATGCAGGATAATATTGAAATCTGATATTGTGCTAAATTTCCTAGTGCCTGTCCCCCATCTGCTCACTCTACTGAAAATTAGCTGTTTTAGTTTGGTGAAGTAGATGTTTCTTTTGCTCACCTAAACAAATTTATGATGGCTGAGCCAATTTAAATAACAAGATTATGAATGCGAATTTTCAAGGCAGCTAAAGCATTCGAGTCAGAACATAAGCATCTTTTATCTAATTGCACCCATTTGATATTTAGATTAATTTAGCTGTATCTAGAAAATATTCATAGCTTAAATATTTTTCATAATTTTTTGTTAAGTTTGGTCTGGTGTTGGATATTTCAAGTGTAAGAAAATCAGAAATTCAAAATATATTTTGCCGATTACAGAAGTCAGGTAAAAGCTATCTAACGATTTCAGTTTCAAAGCAGATCACTGAACTTTTTTTCCTTCCGAAATCAGAAACTCTTATAAGAAGAGTGTTTAGTGCCGAATAATGGAAAATGTACCGAAGACTATAAAGATGGCAATTAGTCGGATGAAAAATTGTTTCAGCTGTTAGACAGAATCTGAAAATATATTTATATTTATTAAGCAAAACCTGTCAGTGAAGAACTGGTTTTAAAAAGTATATTCAGGTTCCAGTTTTTCAAAAGAGCACTGGAAATTTTGCCAACACCCGATATTTCAAAGTGGTTTCTTGTTAAAATTGGAATGAAAGAGAAACAACTAACTGGCAATATTTCGGGTCTTGTCATTTTTTTTTTATGAAAAGCAAAAAGAAGTTACTCACGTCCAAAATCAGGTCGCAGTCTTTTATCATAACCATCCAACAGTTTATCCAATAGCTGGGTCATGTTTTGTTTCTTTACCACAGCCAAACAAAAATGGACGAACAAGAAACTGAAATTAGAAAGTTAATGCAACAGTTATTTCTCGGAAACACATTTAGAAACAAGAATTATTTTCATTCAACAAGTAAACGTAATAAATAAAGTATTTCACCTATTCAGTAGTCGATACTTAATAGATAAAGCCTTGTTGTTCATGAGACATACATTCATTTGATTGAAATCGATTTTCTAAAGGGTGATATATAATTCTTTCGAAAATCGATTTGAACATACTGTCACTATTCGCAAGTAACTTGCCTTGGACTAGGATATTGTTGGTTGTTAATTAAAAACATTTAACTTAGTAGTTCAATAATCTTGTTGAACATGTATTTTTCATTCATCCGGCAAACGTAAAAGTCGACTTTCTAAGCAGTCATCAAATCATTGAAAATTTAAATGCACTCAGTGACCGACCGCTTGGAACAGAAATGCACCCGACGACATACGTGACGTTTCGCAATGAGTAAACATTCATCTTGTGGCTGATTTTTTCTAGCAGCGAGGGAAATGGAATCTGCGAGTTTCAATTCCATCAATTCTCCCCACAGCTCTATGTAAAATAGCAGGACAGACTGGAAACTTTAGCCTTAATTGACGGCCAGTCTAGAAGATGGACAATATATTTGGGAAACAATCACTGTTTCGTTAAAAATGTCTGACAAAGTACTGTGATTAAGTTCCTTTCCTTCTTTTTGTACGCGAACAAGATAATTCTTTTTATTCATAATGAGTGTAGTGAGGATGGGAGAGAGTGCTGGTGCGGTAGAATGCTGATTTTTATCAAAAGCCTCATTTGCAACTGGAATATGGTCATACTGACTATATAGTCTCAGCCACTTATATGATTTATACAATCTCAGTTACCCGTTTGTATTTGCCTGGATCTAGAGGCAGTACATCTTGAAGACATCTGAGCTACAGAAAGCGTTACTCGGTGATTATAAGGTTTGAAATCAAAGTTGTCCATCTTCTAGACTGTTTTGCGAGAACAGTGCTATTTATGTATCTTACATTGCCTAAAGTCATTCGATAATGGTAGAAACGAGATTTCCAAGGATTTTCAGTGGGACCAATATAAAATTTGACATCGTTACCGGAATGTATGCTAGCTCAGTATACAATATTACAAAGACAACTTTGATTTCAAACCTTATAATCACCGAGTAACGCTTTCTGTAGCTCAGATGTCTTCAAGATGTACTGCCTCTAGATCCAGGCAAATACAAACGGGTAACTGAGATTGTATAAATCATATAAGTGGCTGAGACTATATAGTCAGTATGACCATATTCCAGTTGCAAATGAGGCTTTTGATAAAAATCAGCATTCTACCGCACCAGCACTCTCTCCCATCCTCACTACACTCATTATGAATAAAAAGAATTATCTTGTTCGCGTACAAAAAGAAGGAAAGGAACTTAATCACAGTACTTTGTCAGACATTTTTAACGAAACAGTGATTGTTTCCCAAATTTAAAGAAAAACAAATGCAACTACCAAAAAAATCGGCCAATGTATAACTGGTAATATTGTATACTGAGCTAGCATACATTCCGGTAACGATGTCAAATTTTATATTGGTCCCACTGAAAATCCTTGGAAATCTCGTTTCTACCATTATCGAATGACTTTAGGCAATGTAAGATACATAAATAGCACTGTTCTCGCAAAACATTTCTGGCAATGAAAAAATGGTGGTAATACACCGATTATTACATGGGATATTGTAGCTAAAGCTCAATCTTACAGTGAGAAAGGCAATAGTTGTAATTTATGCCTTGTAGAAAAATTAGTTATCTTAAAACACTTAAATAACCCTACCTTATTATTGAAGAGAAATGAATTGATGATTTCTCTTCTGTTTTTTAAGGACCAGTAATCTCGCTTTATGCGTAATATAAAATTAATATTCAAAATTCTAAATTATATATATATACGGTTTATTTTAAATAACAAATATATTTTCAAAAATAAAATCTGTAATCCCCGTATAATATATGTGTTGCGCCAGCATTGTGTTAAACAGATTTTTTTTTTATTAAAATTTAAATGTATTAACGTAATAATACAAACTGGTAATACAGGTTAGTAGTTCCAGGAATTCGGGTTAGTAGAAATATATATATATAGTCTTTGGTATCGACGTATCGCTGTATGACTTCTTACTGAGTCTACGTGCTCGCTCACTGTGACTCTTGCCGGCTACGTTCGTACGCTCTCGTTCATTCGCTCCTTAGCTCTCTCCTCGGGTATTCACTAGTAGTATACGTATACCTTGGGTGAGTCCATTTATGAAAAAAGTGGGAGGACCCATCAACAGTGTCTGTGTATGTTGTTGGTCTCGAAACTCACACGCATCCTGTTCATTTTACAAAACAATGTGTAAATTATTATTTCATGATCTGCATCATTTGCCTCGGATTCTTCTAGAAAATACTACTAGATTTCTCAAACACCATTTAGCGAGGAGCAGACTTAGTTCTACTGTAGATAATAGAGATAATTTCTTCAGCAGTTTTAATATTCAATAAACTTGTTATAATTGTTAACAGAGTTCCTCTTTTTATTGAAGGAGTTCTTATTCTAGCCTTGATTCCTGACGTTGTTCTGGACGCAAACGCCTACAGGTAAGAATTACGAAAATTTGTCTGCGGTACATAACGTACATATTAGTTCAGCATGAGACTTCGCCGTCAAACAACAACTATCGTAAGATATTTGGAAACCCGAATCAAACCTATGGAGACGACGCACAGGCACCAACCGAAATGGAAGGGCGAGAAATAAAGCTAGATGAGATGTAAGTTCGGTGTTACTCAACAAGCTAGCAAATATAGTGACTTAGGAAGAAGATTAGAAATGACTGAAAGGGTGAGGGTTACAAAATTAGTCATTGATTAAAAATATTGTTACAGCAGGAAGGATCCGCTAGCACTTGAAATCTTGACTTTTATTTCGGTTTTTACATGCCACGCCTACTCTGAGGAGAAAGGTGCAACTACTATAGCCACTGAATGTAAAATTGTTGGAATACAGACACCGATTTATCTATGAAATCGGTTAATTCTAAAAGATAGCGAACATCATGATCCAATTTTTGATTTGATATCGATAGACTTGCTTAAGGCTAACAGTAAGATTTGATAAGTTGTTAGATTTGATTGACAACAACTGTATAGCATTTAATTGTTGAATCAGCAAACAGGTTTATCATGGCAGTCAACAGGAATGAATTTAAGTCCTTGGTCTCTGGCCAAGGGCGATAGTTAACCAGGTAGTCTCACTGGGTAGTGTTTAGAGTCCAGTCCTCACAAATCGTCCTGTTCTTCTGGCTAACTCTTAGGAAATATCTATATCGTATTACGGAGGTTGGACGGTAACAATTTGCACATAATTACATGAACGTTGAATCTAATTCTAATCAGCGTCATTGGATCCAAGTGAATTATAACTTGCGAAATGAAGAAGTCGAGAAGTTGGGCAGCTTTGATGAGAAATTTCTGAAGACAGTTACCGATTTCTTCTTCGGATTCATTTCTGTTGTACTTTGGCCCAAGATGCAATTAATATAATAAATCTTCGCTCTCTTTCGCTTAGAAGAAATCGATTATTAATGGATATTAGCAATTGATTGAATATAGGAAATTGGGTGTCGATTTCTACGCTTAAATACAATTGAAAATAATGTCCCCATCAAAATTAGCGACAAAACCTAATGCTGGTCATGTTCAGGTATCTATCTATCTATCTATCTATCTATCTATCTATCTATCTATCTATCTATCTATCTATCTATCTATCTAATCCTTGCTTCAGCCTGTCACCGAAGGTTTGAATGAGTCTGAGAAAAAAGTACATATGTTGAAAAAGTTTGCAATTTTTCTATATTATATTTTAAGTTTGATATTATTTTTAAGATTTTATATGGCAATGGTAATATCCATTTCCCCACAAGGAAACATTTGGCATTCATTGACTGAGCAGTCAGTGTCAGGCTGAAGCATTAATGATTAGATAGATAGATAGATAGATAGATAGATAGATAGATAGATAGATACCTGATAATGACCAGCACTTTATTTTGTTTCTAATTTTGATGGAGACATTACTTTTCAATTGTATTTAAGCGTAGAAATCGACACCCAATTTCCGATCAATTGCTTATATATCGAATACTGTTTTTTGTTGAAATCTATAAAATCTTTCTCTTAAAACGCTTTTTTTTAGAAAACAAGTTTCTCAAATCCAGTATCTTTTATCGTTATTTCCAGTATTGATGGGCCGATTCTTCCCGAAACCTTTATCTGAAGCAGTGTTTAATGTCAACATCTGGATTATGTGATTATTTTCTCTTCAAGTTACATGAGCTTTCCATTTTAGTTGTTGATAGTCATCAAGTGATGTGGTTTCTGTTATTTGGTACAGTTATTTGTTTGTAGTTCTGTAGCGCCAGTTCACAATGTTCAAAGAAGAATGATTTTTGCCAAGAGCTTCAGTCTTTACTCGCATTTTTCACCAGTGATCTTAGTAAGCGGTTGTATACATTTAACAGTTAAGATATTTCAGAATAGTTTTGGCGCCATGCATCACAACCACATGAACGTCTCGATCTGACGAGGCTATTTACGAACATGACTCGATGTTGATGTTTTGGTTTTACAGCAATTTGTGATGTTGGGCGAAACTACTTTTCTTTTCTCCTATAGTTAATTTGTTATAACTGATCCATACACCGAGGTATCTGAAGTGTTTAGTATTTACTAATACTATTTCCTGTGTTCGTATGATGGATTCAGCGTAGGTGCCATCACTGCTTTCATTCCAATATGGAAGCCTGAAAGACCACGATTCTTATTTAATCCTTATGCACTTTTTCTATTTCCATCTGAATGGTTCAATACAATGCTAGTTAATATTTTAATAATTATTTTTGAAATGAATTTTTTATAGCGACACATAATCCTTACACATCATTTATGTCGGAAACTTTCGAAATAAGGAATTATCATTATTATATGCCTATTATTTAGAACTAGTATATTAATCGCTTTTTACCCTTTTCCTCCACAAAAGCAAATAATGTACTTTTTTTAGTACTACTAGTTCCAGCGTTTAAATTCACAATTTCCAGGAAACCAGATATGCTTGTACCAATACTGTAATCCACTTGGCCACATGTATATTGAACAATCCAGTGGTGTAAAATTGTAATTTTATGTTGCCAATATTTCCCAGCCAGCATGTGTCACGTGTCACATGTCCTGCTTATCATCAGAGTCAACGTTAGTGTGGCTTAGCCAAAGAACACTTAATTACCTTAGCGGATCGGCGGTTCTTATTCTCAGAAATGTGCCTCGGGAAAGAATTCGGAATATTTACTCGGGCCGGTGAATCTTCTCAGCAGCTATTCAAACCAATACTTGAGATATCTGTGCGCAGAAATGGAAAGGAGAGCCTAATATCTTATTAATCACAGTCGATGGTTACACTTTCCATGCACGAACAAGCTCACAACTTCTTTCGTCAATGGACCAGAACGGAAGTAGCAGTCGTAACGAAAATTAAGGAAGCACCTGGAAATGTACCAAACTAAATTTGGCAGACAGCCAACGCAATTTTTCGAAACTGAAGATAATGAGTTAAAATGTACGGCATTTGAAAATTTCGCTCGAAAATTCTGTACAAAAAAATTGACAAAATCACAGTTTATCAATTTTTATTTACATCTTTAAAATATCCCTAGCTATGGTAACTTATATTCGTTTTCCAAATAATTTCTCTGTTTTTAATTTGGCTTATTTATGACTAGGGAATTAGAAACCTATTTCTCCATGAATAGTTTCAAACTGGGCTCAATTTTATTACATCGATAAGAAATTTACAGTTATATCTATTCCTAAATCTGATCGACAAAGAAGCAAAAATTTTGTATTGAAATTTCGATTTCCTTTTTATATGTGTGACTTTAGGACGAATGCGTAGTTTCAAAGTATTTGTAACGTCTCAATATAGAAATAATCAACGATTTTGCGTTTAAATAAATTTAAATAAATTTTATTTAATTTATTAAAATAAAATGTAAATGTTATGAATAAGTCAAACAAGAAACCACACTTATCTGTGAGATCATTATAATAATGTTTTATTTTTTACAGTTACGAACTGATCACTGAGATAATTTCTCCCAACATCGCTAGACAGTAAGCAACCTGTATTTTTATAAGTATTAGCCTGCTTATCTATCTATCTATCTATCTATCTATCTATCTATCTATGTGTGTGTGTGTATCTATCTAGAACATGAACATTTTAATAAAAATAAATAAATTTTGCGTAAGTCGATTAACAATAACCAAATCGTTGAATATGTTTTATATTATTTCTACGTATCAAACCTATTTTCTGGTTTTCAGAGAGAATTTAAACATACATTTCTCATTAAATTCTGTCTTATCAAGTGATGATGTTGAAGGTTCAACATCATCACTTGATAAGACACCGGAAGTGTTGAAACAAAATGGCTATTTTTGTAGTGATTTTATAACATATTTATGTTATAATTTTCGAATAAATAATTATATATATATATATATATATATATATATATATATATATATATATATGTATATGTGTGTGTGTGTGTGTGTGTGTGTGTGCGTGTGCGTGTGTGTGTGCGTGTGTGTGAAGTGTTTTCAAGTAGCAAAAATTGAGTCAGAAATGTTGTCCAAAGAGGATTCACAAATATTATGGAAAATATTTTATTCAGAATTTTGAAAAAAAATATGTGTGTGTGTTTCCGTAAAAAAATTCCGCGGTGAAATTGATGTTTTTGAAATATTTACATACAATAATAATTATTTTTGTTCCCCTGCCTTCATAAAATAGAGAAATCCATTTTGACTTAACATTGCACTGTGTGTGTGCGTATGTGTGTGTATGGGAGAGAGAGAGAGACATAGAGAGAGAGAGAGAGAGAGAGAGACAGACAGACAGACAGACATAGAGAGAGAGAGAGAGAGAGAGACAGAGAGTGAGAGAGAGATATTAATGCGTCTAGATGTTCTTATCCTTTTGCACTGACGGTCATTCCAAATGTGACATTTATTGCGACATAAGAATCTACCGAGTGAAACTGAAATGTCATTTTTTTTTAGATCTGTGCCAACAGAGCGTGCAAGATTCTTTCTTGCTGGCTTGATGCACGCAGTCTTTCAGTCTTGGAATGTCTGAAGAAATTCTCATTGCAAAGTATCTCTCCTCATCTCACTCTCTATCATCTCTCTAATCTCAGTCGATCTATCTATCTATCCATCTATCTATCTATCTATCTATCTGAAAGCTTCCTTTGTTGTGAGATCAGAAAAATAATATTCTTATGTCATTCTTTTTGTATTAAATACAGAACCTGTGGTATTAAAATTCTCGTCAGTTTTGTAATGACGAAATAAAATTTGCTTCATTTTGATTATTATAAAAACACAAACGAGAAAAATACTCACCTTAATTAGAAATAAATTTTGATCCATAATATTCACCGTATAATATTAAATTTACGTGATTAATAATTCACCACTAATTTAAACGAACTGAAAATGGTTCAAGAAAGGTAAACTGACTGAGTTGGTCACTCCTTTTACTCGTCCAGGTAAAAACAGCAATTGTTCATACTCTTGTTTTCAACTTTGGCTGCCATATACTTTTTCTATTTAGGTTTTATCCATTAGAACAATGCTTAACCTTGTGAAAGAAACAAATTATGATATACTGTAAAACGTTCAACCAATTCTTAATTTAAGTTGAAGATAGTCATACAGCGTTACCACTTTTCTTCTCTATCTCAATCTATTTGTTTCAAATAGGGAGGTTTGCTGTCAGTAGCCTCTGTTGCCCAGTTGTAGTAGCTAAGTCTATAAAATAGATCTGTTTTTTATTTGAGGATTTTCTTTATCTCTTCTGTGGAAATCCTACAGTATAGTTGGATCATATTTCAGAATCCTCTATCTGCATCTCTTACGCACTCACATATATTTTACAACTACAGTAGCAGTGCCCCGGTTCATGTATGGTTTCAGAATCGAAATATCATTACTATTACTAACTCCGGGCACACCGGCAATACCTCTTCATATCATTAGAACTTGTATTTTTTCACCTTCTTATAATATTTATTCTTTGTCATATCTTACAGTTCCTTAATATATTTCCGCTTTTTCTGTTGGTAACAATCCGATTTTAGTCAGATATACCAAGGTCGATTAAACTATAACGATTCGACACCCGATTTCGAATCTTCCAGCAAGTCTATACGTGTAACTTTTCAGAAATTACTGTTAACCTACGAAGATATATTAGCAGCAAGCAATTTTCTACGCGCAATGCATGTCAGATCTTATCGACTTCTACAATTCTACAGTAAGATGGTGAGTTTATCATAGTTTCGAATAAGTCGTTTGATGTCCACAATTCTACAGCGTCGATTCTAATTAACGTCATATTAAAATAGTGCAATAGTATTATACAAAAACGATTAAAACTGTTGGAGGTTTTTCACATCAAAAACTGCAAATCTCATCGCACATGTGTCATAATGCCTTTCAATTGTAAGATCATTTTAGTCATGTTAGGATATAATTTCTAACACCACCATAGCATATAAACCTACGTCGATTTTAAACTCCTGACTATTAACAACATAAACGCTCCGCGGACTATGTCTCCATTTCTACCTACGAAACATTACACAGATTTTCCTACAAGTGTTTCCACCCAACATCAAACGATTCATTTGACACAAGAAAAATTTCATCAAAAGTCAAAACAGATAATCTTTGTTCAATATAATTAATGTCATGTTAAAAAAGGATTGCTGCTTTATATATATATATATATATATATATATATATATATATATATAGTGGTATTTCTTGAGCAAGATACCCAAGATAGCCTATATATATATATATATATATATATATATATATATATATATATATATATATATATGTATAAAGACATTTTTTATGTTTATACGTTTTTTAATAAAAAAAATCTTAAATAATTATCGGACTTTGTCCATTGCACAATGTATACACACACGCACACACACGCACACACACACACGCACACACACACACGCACACACACACACGCTACTCATGATTGTCTTTCAGTGGCTTAAGATTCATTCATGGATTCTCATTCTATAGAGAGTAGCATTTTCAGATTCACTGATAGTTTTCCTGGATCATGTTCACTGACGTGCGTGTTCCCATTTTGTACTGCATATATATATATATATATATATATATATATATATATATATATATATATATATATATTTTGTCATCAAAAGCATAAGCGAATAGCTTTAAATAAAGAATAATAGAGGTATAATTTATTTATAATAGGTAATATAGTTCGAAATATTTAATAATCTATGGGTCCTCCTTTTGAATAACCTTTTCAACCCTTTTTGGTATTGACTTGATTAGGTTCTGTCAAATCTCATCTCCAAGCATTGAATTCCATTCGGATATGAAATTCACAATCAAATCCTGTTTGTTGCTCAACTGCTTTCTCGAGAGCCTGTACTTTATAATGCTTCATAAGTTTTCTATGGGGTTGAGGTCAGGAGATTGGGGCGGCCATGTCATAACACTCACTTGCTTCTCATCAAAGTATTCCTTGATCAATTTTGATTTGTGACAGGGAGCATTATCCTGCATAAAAAATGAGCTTGGTGGGGTCGATTTGCACTCTTTCAGCAGAAGGGAGCAAGCAAGACTCTAAAATTCTCTTGTACTGCTCGCTCCTGAGGTTCTTTTCAATAGGTTTTAAGAAACCAGTTCCATGAAAAGAAAAGCATCCCCAGAACATTATACTGAACGGATGCTTGACAGTACTTACTGCTAAATTCAAAGAGCTTTCAAAACTTCTTCTTCGGATTTCAGATCGCTTATCCTTTGAATTTAGCTCAACTTTCGTTTCATCGGAGAAGAGAACATTTATAAAAAAAATCAGGTGAGTCACTTTTATCGAACAGCACTATAAAAGCCACCATAATTATGATAATTGATTTTTGTTTGGTATCCTTTGCTAAATTTTCTGTTAAAATCAACATATGTCATTTAATATAGAAAGGTTGGATTGAATGAAGTCTGAAAAGAATCATTTTTTTACTTATGCTTTATCTTTTCAATATAGGCTACATATGAAACGCATTTTGATGAGACTTGATACGCAAATCACCCGATTTGATTTAAGAAATTCACTATGAAATCCATTATTTTCTCCTTCCTTTTCATTTGTACAATAACTGCCACGAATATGTTTTCTCTATCCTGGAACACAAAGCACGTTACATACAAAAGAAAATTCTTGATAAACATTGGAATTCTTTTTCTGAATTCATACTAAATATCGAAGGAAATATATTTGGAAACAACAAAAATTATTTGAAAGTTAAAAAAGCAGAAAATTTATCGATATAATGTGCCATTTTTGACGCTCTTTTCCAGAATATTTGAAAAATATCAGATCAATGAAATAATTTCTCAAAATGTTTTGAGTTTTACAAATATTTTTCATTTGTGAGTGTCGAGACGCCACTCTTATCGATGTGCAGATTTAGTCATGTTAAACTTATTGATATATCCAAGCGGAAAAAGGAGAAGAAGGCGCATTTTTGTGTCTTTGTGTAAGTTTCTTCATTTGTGTTTATGGATTTATTCCTCTATACGTTTGTGTATGTGTGTGTGATTGTGCATTCGTATGTATCTGCATATGCGTGTGCATGCATACGTGAATGGCTGTGTGTTTTCTTTCTATAGTGATTGAGCGTCAAAATAGAAAATATTGGCTACGGGACCGACGATGAAAAGCAACTGAAATAAAACAATTTTCAGATTTAAACAAAACTAATCATATATAAAAATCAATAAAAATGTTTCCATATGAAAAGCCTTTAACTTTTCTTGAACATGACTTATACACACAGATTACTTGCAAAATGTTTTCCCATAAACTGCTTTGTACTTCTTTCATGAAATGAAAACTGCTAGTCAGCTCCCGAATCTATTATTTCAGCTTCATTCTGTACGAGAAATATGCCATGCATGATTTTGTTAGACACACACACACACACACACACATATATATATATGTATTAATTATTACATATACGTAAAAACGTTCGGCAACATAGACGCCGTACCTGACGAACTGGGAACACCACCCAGCGAAAGTACAGTTGCATGCCAAAAACATAGGTACATGTATATGTACTAATTAATACATATCTTTTCCCTGTATAACCGCATTGAGCACTATTACGTTTACACCTCATGCATAAATTTAACGAATATTTATTTGCTTGTCAGCGTATGCACACCAGCACACGCGTACACGCCTGCTTATAATTGACCGTTTGTGTTGACCGTTGATATTTGTCTTGTTTATACAGGTACATAAATGTGCATACTCAACGTTACTTAGGATATAGTATTCATGGAAGAAGAGAAAATTGATAGGATGGGGACAAAAATTCGCTGGGTATAATCGAATAAAAATTATTAATTTTACTTCCAAATATCTATTCTTTGCGAATTGATTATTTTTTCTCTTTAGCTTTTAAAATTTTTCATTCAAAACTGTACTATTTACAGCCAAAGTACAAGAGACCTCTCATTTAAAAGCTGTTAAATGAGAGGTCTGAAGTCATGTCGGGGTGTAGACATACTAAAAAGTATATTTTCCTCACTCTTGCCTAACGCTTCCCGTTGTGTTCCTACCTGTTGTGCGCACATAAAATAAGCAAATTAGGCGTTAGGAAATTATTTAGCCACTACCGTCTGACGATACATCAATGGTTGAAACCATGCTGCTTAAGTAGTTATTCTTCCCTTTTTTAATATATATATATATATATATATATATATATATATATATATATATATATATATATTAGTTCATTGTGCCTATAATAATCCTCAGTGGAAAGCAGAAAGCACTGGACGGCCGTTTCGTCCTATTTGGGACTCATCAGCAATGCACATCCACTACCGAGAATAGAACCAAGACCGTTACGTTACAATGCTTCCAGTGATATGACGCTTGCGTTTTATCGAAACAATCAGGGTTCGATTCTCGGTAGTGGATGGGCACTGATGATGAGTCGCAAATAAAACCAAGCCAGCGACCAGTGCTTTATTCTGAGGATTCTTTTAGACTCGATGAATTACTATAAATAATTATTCAATTCCCCAAAATTTATATATATATATATATATATATATATATATATATATATATATATATATATATATATATATATATATATATATATATATATTTAGTTTTATGGTCTGCCTATGGCATTTAAACATGAAAAAGTTCTATTCCTGATACTGAGCACTTGATAGCATATCTTAAAATTATATTTTATCATATATATATATATGTTGATTTCAATGTTGACTATATATATAATATATATATATATATATATATATATATATATATATATATATAGTTGTATATTTAGGCAGCAATCCTTTGTATATGCATGTTTCATTAAAAACAACAGACAAGGTACTACGATTGAGCTTTTTTATTTAATTATTCTTGTGTTCGAACAAGAGCTTTCTTTACAGGACAAAGGGTGTGTAAGAACTGTCCAAATGTTTTATGTTTCCGAGCGTTTTCGGCTATACCTTTAACCATTATCAATTTTCAGCTTAATTAAGTGTATGCATTATGCGTATGTCTTAGTGTGTAGTAGGGATGTTTTAATTTCCGAATACGGTGAGCACATTGTGGCTTTGTTTGTAGTTAAACAATTCATTACATCATTATACAAAAAACCCACCAGCAAAAACTCCTGCCCCCTTAACTACAAAAGCGAATGTCCACTTAGGTACAAAATAGCCGTAATAAAAATACTTTCTAAAAAGAGCACGCCAGAATTCATCCTCTCAAATACTCTTCCTCGAAGAACTTAATAACGTTAAACAAACACTAATCAACAACGGCTTCCCTAACCACCTTATAGACCACCAAATTAGACTATTTCTCCCTAAAAAACAAATGCATAGGAATTACAAACAAGATGAATCCTCACTAAGACTCATTATAAATAAATACACTACCTCAATTGACCCGAATAAAAAAATCAAATTAATTATCTACTATAAAAAATTTAAGACAGCTAACCTTATCCTCAAAAATAACAACACACCAGCTAAGTCAAAATTATAAAGAACGGACATTATCTATTAGTTCAAATGCCCCTTAAGGAACTGTGTTCCTGATCAAACCGGACTCATGAATAATTACATCGGTTACACAACTACATGCTTATCCAGACGTCTTACTTTACACCTATCTGACCACAGCTCCATTAGAACGCATTTAAACATGCACACAAATTTACCGGACTGCATTAGAAACATACTCGTAGAAAACACAAATATATTAACTGCATCCACCTGCAAAAAAGATAAAAATAATGGAGGCTTTAATAATAAAAAAGAAAAAGCCAACTCTTAACAATATTAACTATGAACAAAGCTACAATTTGCTCACAGTATTCGGAAATTAAAAATATGCCTACTACACACTAAGACATACACATAATGCACACACTCAATTAAGCTGAAAAATCAAATCATCCTTGATAATGGCTAAAGGTATAGCCGAAAGCGCTCGGAAACGTAAAACATTTGGACAGTTCTTACACACCCTTTGTCCTGTAAAGAAAGCTCTTGTTCGAACACAAGAAAAATTAAATAAAAAGCTCAATCGTAGTACCTTGTCAGTCGTTTTTAATGAAACACACACACACACACACACACACACACACACACACACACACACACACACACACACACACATATATATATATATATATATATATATATATATATATATATAAGTGAACATTGAAATCAACACTCAGAGGCGATAGGCTGTTTCATGCTAGACGATTGCCTCCGAGTGTTAACTTCAATGTTAAAACATATATATATATATATATATATATATATATATATATATATATATATATGCGTGTGTGCGTATTTGAATTACAGTTAATGAGATTCATCTCATACACGATGTATGAGGTAAATTGTTTGGATCTCATTAATTGTAATTCACTTATATGCTCTATTATAACATTATATTGAGGCCTCTTTTGTGGATCAGTTTTAATATTTTATATCAACAGGATCTACTTGGATTAGGTACCTACGGATTTTACTCATATATATATATATATATATATATATATATATATATATATATATATATATATGTATATATATATATATATATATATATATATATATATATATATGCTTATTTATATATTTATACTTCTATATATGTATATATTTATATATTTATACTTATATATATATATATATACTTATATATATATATTTATATACTTATATGTATATATATATATACTTATATATATATATACTTATATATATATATATACTTATATATATATATACTTATATATATATATTTATATACTTATATGTATATATATATACTTATATATATACTTATATATATATATATATACTTATATATATATATTTATATACTTATATATATATATATATATATATATACTTATATATATATACTTATATATATATATATACTTATATATATATATACTTATATATATACTTATATATATATATATATATATATATATATATATATACTTATATATATATATATATATATACTTATATATATATATATATATCATTATAAAATTCTGTTATTATTCTCTGCGTTATTTGAACTATTAACACTCTTTTAGATATTCTACCACACTGGATTCTATCTATCTATCTATCTATCTATCTATCTATCTATCTATCTATCTATCTATCTATCTCAGTCTGTTGATATATATTGATTAATCTTCCTATTTGTGATTTAATCTATCCTAGGGAAGTTAATTATCTGGAGAACTGTAACAAAAAACAATGGGGTAAATATTCAAATAATAGCAAGAACGAACGCATAAAGAATAGAAGAAAAACGAAAAGCCGCTTATAGTAGAAGAAAAAACAAGTTATATCAATAAAAATGCAAGACTAGATATACAAGCATGCAAATCATGGCAATTTCTAAAACTACGAAAGAAAATTTTACATGAGAAAAATGGGTAAATGAGATGGTACATACGCAAATAATTTCTAGAATGGAATAAAAGAATTCCTAGAGAAACAGAAAGAATGGTTAATAAAAGAAAAGCGCAAGATATTCAGGAAATAGAAAAATAGAAGAACCCAAAGTTAAGCATAAGCACCCTAAAAAAATACTAAAACTACTTAACTGGAAAGCACCAGGACATGATGAAAGCCATGAATGTTAGATTCAAAAATTACTGTGACTACCTTTGCATTTTTCTAAAGAATGGCAAAGTCTAGATATTCAATCTTTATCACTTTAATCACTGAAAAAGGAACCCAAAAGATCAACTAAAGACCGATCACATGCCTACATATGACAGCGTGAACTCGATAGAAAAAGGACGAATCCTGAAAAATTACATCATTCTTAACAGATGAGTAGAAAGGGTGCAAGAAAAGAATCAACACGCACTTAAAACACACAGCACACACTCACACATACTCAAGCAGACACAGAAGCGCGCATGCACATGTGTTTACAAACTTAAGTGAAAATATCGCATTCTTTCCATCTCTCTCTCTTTCAATATATATAGATAAATGAAAAGAAAGATCAAACAGATTTAGAATTCACAGTTCTCAGGCATTTACTTTTTAAAAAAGTATTCAATATAAACATAAAGCATAATTTTTTAATGATGTTTTTATTAAAATATTTTACATTGCGACATGGAAATTTCTGTTTCGAGACTTAAAATTTTTATTTCTTCATCAGGAAATGTTCGGTAACTTTTTGATGAAAATGATTTATATTTGAAAATGGAAAACAATATGTTTGCTTATTAAAGATGGAAGGAATCCAAATTTTGAAATCTTATGGGTATGTCTCTTTTTAACTAATCAAAAGGAAGGTCAAAGCTAAATCAGAAAAGTTAAAAATATAGGTTAGATGTTGTTGGGGTGTGTGGTATTCATACATGTCTCGGAATATTACGAGTTGACAACATACTTCCGGTTAAGAGTAACCATTTAAGTTACGAAGAAATATTCCGAGAGATATGTATATATCTAACAATAGTTTAATTTTTGTTTTTAAAAAATTATTTTTACAGATTCTTTAAAACAATAAAATCTCCACAATAAAATGGAAAATATAAAAAAAAACGAGAATTTGTAAGTCCTTAAATAACCCATGTTCCCTGTGTCTATAGGAAAAGTTATATATAATTAAGTTTCGTAAAAATATTAATTCATTAAATCAGCGAAATGAATTCATCATCATATGTAGACATTGTAAAATGTTCAGGTTAAAATATAGATAATGAATTTTCATAAAAATCTATGTATTACAATTATATATGCATTATTTTTTTATACATAATGTTACATGTAATATTCATTTAATTGCTTGATCTTTTAATTTTAAAATTGACATTTTATTAAGTCAATAAAATAAGAATTGAATTTTAGGTTCAAAATTATACAAAAAATGATTTAATCATACCAGAGGCCCCTTTAAGAGATTTCTAACTTTAATCTTGAGAAGATCATAAAATTACACTATAATACAATTTTGAACCAATCTAATAATCTGAATCACAATACAAGTTCCAAGGTAAATATACCTTACAATTTAGTTAGACTTGGAATTTGATAACGCTTTTTCTTAGATTTTAGTTGAACTGTGTTGCACCATATATAGCTTATCTTTTTATTTGTAAGATTATTTTGGATTTAATATAATTTTGTATTAATCTCCTGGTAGTGTCTGTAACATCTTGGACTGATGTATTTGTATTTGGTTGGTATTTTTGGCATTTTGTATTGATTGGTTATTGTTATTAATATCTTATATAAAGAATCTTTATTCAACAGTTGCATATTAATTTACCTATAATTCTATACGTTTAAATTATTTACTGGTTTCTTATTGAAGCTATTTATTTATCAAATATACAAAATATGTAGGAAGCTCCCAAAGCATATAAATTGTTTAACTTTTTGTTAAAGAACATCTCTATCTCATTTTTTTCTTAAGAAATGACATGGTCTAGTGTGTAAAATATGTATCCATTAACATCCGCTCTTGTTTAATGTCTGTATTGCCATTGACTGCCGATCTATGCGTCATGACCCATTTATGGAAAATAACTTCTTTATTTTTGCTTCTTCGCTTAGTTTAAATTTAACGTAGGTCATATTCGATTGGTTGATCTGAGTAAAGCCCACAAATCTTATAAACCCCTTTTTCTTTTTTTTCGTAAAAGAGGTTGTATTTTGCTTCTAAATCTAAATAAATCGTTCACTCGCCAGTAATTTACAATGACAGGCGTTGTTACGCATCGAAACAAGACTGCAATTGTGTAGCGATTTTGACATGTTTTTGATGTAATATCCTAAAATAAAGAATATTGCTCTATTTTGTATTGAACCCTCCTTTAAATTAAATGTTATGAATGTTGGAATTTTACTCAATTCGTTCTCATATTCCTATATATATATATATATATATATATATATAACTTTGGTTAATTTTGTTTAAAAACAAGTGGTATCATTCAGTGAACCAAGCTGATAATGTTGATTGCCATAATCTCATTTGGACAAAAACTACTATGAACTTCAACAATAAAAGGTTTTCTTTTCAAGAGACATTCACATCACGTTTCAAATTTAAAGAAAATGCTGATTTGAAAACGTTTCCAAATTCTTATTTCTGACTAAAGAAGCTAATTATTGGACATGTGATGAAGTTGTAATATTGACAAGTAACAGTCTTTCACCCTCTGGAATCAATCATTTTGGTCTCTGTCACAGCCTCTCCTTTTTTCAGTGGCTGATTAGTTAAATCCTTGCTGGTTTGTTTGGCATCACAACACAAACACATTTTCTAGCCTCATTGATTTAATGAAGAGATTTTAGTCGGCTTCGATGTAGCAGGCTGAATTAAATCTTTAGTCTCTCATGGCTATCTATCTATCTATCTATCTATCTATCTATCTATCTATCTATCTATCTATCTATCTATCTATCTATCTATGTTCACATATCTATCTATCTATCTATGTTCACATATCTATCTATCTATCTATCTATGTTCACATATCTATCTATCTATCTATCTATCTATGTTCACATATCTATCTATCTATCTATGTTCACATATCTATCTATCTATCTATCTATCTCAGTCAATTATATATCTTTCTATGTATCTATACTACAAAATCTATCTATCCTACTATCTCTACATATCTAAACCACTAAACCTATCTTTGTTTGCTTGCATACTACTCTGTGCCTTTATTATTTTGTGAGAACCTATCTAATATTTCCTTCTAATGTGATCTTTACTTTGCCAATGAGCTGTGTTCAGTTTATGTATAATCACAGGTAAATATTCACAGTTAATTGTAATATACCTATTCGATTTAATAGTTCAGATAGATAGATAGATAGATAGATAGATAGAGTCTGAATATGCAAACATGTATATTCTCTCAATGGTTAAATAAGAATTTAGAGTAAAATTCTTACTGTCTGATAATTAATTTATAAAGTATTGTAAAAAAATCTATTGTCGCTTAAATTTCAGTTACGTTGTAACTAGAGTTTGTCAGGAAGTCAATAAATGCATTACATCTGCAGATAATCTCTTGCCTGATACAATCGCTATTATCATAGAATTAATGGCCGTTCGACAGCCAATCAATGCCCAAAACACATGTTATATTCACTTAGTCATTCCGCAGGCCTTGGTTTGGCAAAGAATCTCATTGCTCACAGAAAGACGATAAACCATAGAAGAGCAATTCAAAGACATCTCGAGACCGTTTTCACAGAAAGAAACAAATCTGACATCCATTGTTCACGAAATGACATACACAAATAATAAAACATTATCTGACCTGAAGCATTTACTTTTTCTTTCTTTCTTCATTTGCTTGTTTATCTGCCTGTCTTTCTCTCTTTAACAATATATTTTCCTTTCCACTCGACAACATTCCGCGTGCTCTTCTTCTGCTTCGCAATCGTAAGTTTCAACTGCGATTCAAATATGGTCATCTTTACTGAATCTCGCGATATCTATCTATCTATCTATCTATCTATCTATCTATCTATCTGAGTCTGTTCATATCAGTTTAGCTATGTACGTTTTTTTCAGACGTGTAATGAATTTGACTGTGTCCGCCCAAGTAGGGCCGGCCGCAAGAATCATAAAAATCGCCAGATACAGAGGGGAGGCATTCATTATGCGGAAGACAATGTAAGACCCTAGTTAAACTGAAAAAATCCTCATCCACTCTGTGCACACTTGAAGATGGCTCAAGCGATGTTATTGCTCGAAATCGAGTACATTATCTATCTATCTATCTATCTATCTATCTATCTATCTATCTATCTATCTATCTATCTATCTATCTAAACTACTAAATCTATCTATCTATATATGTAAATTACTAAATCTATCTATTTATGTAAACAGTTTTATCTATCTATGTAAAGTACTAAATCGATCTATGTAAACAACTAAATCTTTGTAAACTACTAAATCTATCTATCTATCTATGTAAACTACTAAAACTATCTATCTATCTATCTATACTACTAAATCTCTTTATCTAAACTATTAAATATATCTATCATACTATCTAAACTATTTAATCTATCTAAACTATTTAATCTATCTATCTATCTATCTATCTATCTATCTATCTATCTCCGTCTATTCCAGTACTGTCACATTTTCTATTTTCTGGTCACCTATATTTAGAGGTATTCATTATTAGCCATTTCTGTCAAATCCATTACGCATTAGTTTAAAAATTAAGATTTATTTCTTTTTGTCTCATTTCAAATAGTGAACAAACCGCATTAGAAGATAAACTTTTTTCACTGCATGTAGACACGAGTTTTGCTATTGATATCCTATTTAGATTCAACATTGTTAAAATATCTTAGATTTCACTTCCATTAAGGAACTGCAAATTTGCTTCTTTTTTATACCCTTTTTATAAAAAGAATCAACCCACAGTATAAATTTGTAACCATAAATATTATTTTGTTTCCAAAACTTGTTGCAGACTGCAAGTCAAAGAAAAATGGTTTGACTGTAATATCGAAAATAAATCTGAATAAAAAATATTTTACAGCAAACTTTAATGTATTAAGTCTTATAAATAAATGAAAACAAAACAGGATATTGATGTCTCTGTAAGACAAAATAAAACGTAAAAGCGAAGATTTCTTTCTCTTTCTATCTAACTCTCTATCTATTTCAGTTTGTTCATTTGTCTCTTCCTTCTTTTAGCTTTCATCATACTCATTATTAGAAATCCTTTCCCTCTTTTTCTCTTTCGGAGGAGACTTGCACCCACGCATTCTCCTTCTGTAAGTAGCAATATCTTACTTGGTATTTTTAGCGAAATAATATTTTGCATTAGCGAACCAACTGGCTGATTTCTTTTCGATTATCGATTGAAGTAAAAAGGGAAAACATTACAAATATATTTAGTACAATCTCTCTTTTATATACAAAGTCACCATCTGTCCGTTCAAACAAAGTGAAAAGCTCTCAAAAAAAGAAACACAAAACAATTAACAAAGATAGTAAATAATTATTTCATATCCGTTTCTTTTGCAATAAAAGAATTTGTAGATATAGCTTGGCCGTCCATGACTAGGACAGTTTGCTAGAAGGTTTCAGATTCTAATCACAGCTTGCTAGGCTTTAATATCTGCACCTCAATCATACGTAAATGTCATTAAGCTGTAAAAGACGTCAAGTGTCTTACTTTAGAATCTGAAGAGATTTTTTGTAGATTTATTTCATGTGAGGGTTTTTTCAATTTGTGAAGAGGAAGTCACAAGTTAAACGAAAATTGGAATTAAACAAAATAAATTTTTATTTAAGTTTTGAAATAATAACTTCTCATTTTAAGAATTTACAATCTTGATAAAAAAAGAAAGACATCTTTATCATTATTAATCAAGAGTTTTAACATTGTTCTTTTTAACACATTGGTATTTCGGCTATATAAAACTATAATAAAGTGCTCTGTTGCTAGACATACGTTAGTCCTGGGTATGGCGATAAACTACACCCGGCAGCAAGACCTCTGATCGGGAGACTGGATGTTTTTAGAAGTGTGGAACCACCTCGTCATTGCTATTAATGGCCTACATATTTTAGCTTTTCTTATTAATTTCCATTTTACTGTAGGTGTTTTATTGGTTTCTTTTAAGTGCCAGAAATATTTCGATAGGAACGTCTGATTTCGGTATTTATTTATCCTAAATGAACTTTGATGTTGATTAAATCTTTTCTTGAACTCATAGCTTGTGCAACCTATATAAACTTTTATGTTGTCGGGATCGTTGATGAAAAAAAAACAGACAACATGCGTTGAACGGATGTCATAATTCGTTGAAAAAAGGCAGCCCTACGATACCTAGACGTAACCCATTTTCGAACGTAACTCACAATTGATACAATAATAGTTAATAAAAAAGAACACGCTACCGCCCCTGTCTAAATGATTGGATTTCTCTGTATGCTTGGAAACAAACATTATGAATGTATGTGCTTTTAAAACTCAGTAAATTTTAAAATAAGTTATTCCAAAATTTGCCTGAAGATGAAACAGAAGTAATATTTTCAATTTAATATAATTGAATTTGAAGTTTTTGGTTTCTGTTTTTGAAACGTGGTAATTCCTGTGTAGCGATGAAAGCATATTTTTAAATCAGTTAATTTATAATATTTATGGTCTGTAAATTTACATTGAGCACTGTTTTGTAAAAATAAAAATATCAATAAGAACACCGGATTACATATCTTACTGTTCTTCCTTTTTTACTATATATATATATATATATATATATATATATATATATATATATATGTATATTTATATATATATATATATATATATATACGTACATATATTTATTTTACACATGCACATTCTGATATATATTTTAGGTTAATCTTATGAATATATCCCCACGTAAATGCTCAGCCTTTCTGTTATTATCCAAATAGTTTTAAATCATATGAATCTGTATAGGAATGGAAGTATTTCCCTCCAAGCACAGACTGAGTCGAATTGAACATCTAGTAAACAAATCTTTTATATTTTAAAAGTTACCTCCTTTGTTCAGTCATTGAAAAAGACGAATTTTCGCATTTCTTTCTTTTTTAATGTACTGAAATCATTCGTGATTAGTATTTGTTTGGTTTTTAGTTTTATTTTCTTTGTCTTTGTGTTCTCCTCATTATCGATCTGGACTAAGAAAAACTTTTTAGTTAGCAAATGTAATTCACTTAACAGTCAATTTCGTAACCACATACAATTCTACAGAAATGTCTTGGTGCATTGTTTCGGTGCCAGTGACCGGTGTTCGAGTTTATGTAAGAAGAAAAGATTTTCAGCTCAAGCAAGACACCGTTGTCGATAAATGATGAAGAGAAAGCGCTTGAATAAAATGATGGCATTTGTGGCCATCCATATAGATCTACATACGTATTCATTTGTATTATTTTGGCTGTTTACACAGCTTATACTGGCAAAAGTCACAATTATGGCGCACCCAAGTAAAACCAAACTTCATCAGTAATGATTAGCGGGTTTAGACGACTTCACAATTAGGAGCACTTCATTTATACTGTTCGTCTCCAGGTGAGATAGTTGCATATTTACTCCAGGCATCGGTGGTCGGTGTTCGAGCCTTAAGGTTTCGAATATAGATTTTCAAGATCAAGCAGGCTTTCCAAATTAGAAGGCTGGAGCAATAAATTGTTGTCCAGTGAATCCTGTATCGTACTGAGTGACCATTCATATGAGGACCTACAGCCGTTTCAAGTTATCCTGTGCCTTTTGTGGTATGAAGAACAACTTAAATAATAGTCACTGCTTCTACTTTTTGGGGGTTTTGAAGTTTTTATCAAATCCTATTGAACAAAATGTGAGTAGAGATAACAAATATATATTTTCTCCTTGAAAAGACATGTGTTTCGATAAAAATATGCCATTCAAGATAAAGCTTTTGAACACTTTAATCCCAACAACCCTTAGATTATAGTACCACAGTGAAAGAAGGGTAATTTTGGTTTGTTTTGTTCCGAAATTGTTAGGATCTTTTTTGTTAATTCATTCACAATAATGTAAAGTTACTTATCGCAAATATTAATTCACCCTAAGAAACTACAAATTTTAAATCAAAGTTTGATTTTTTATTAAATTTTTGGCACTCTTAAATTTTAAATAAAAATTGTTTAGTTTGCCTCGATAGAACTTCAACACTCAGAATGAAAAATTACTAAAAGTCATGGAGTTATTCACATGATGATATTCAAGGTAAATACAAGGAACCTTTACAATTAGAAAAAAATTGAAAAAATCTGTTTTTGGTTTGTTTATCGGGGTGAGCGCGAACGTAGACCCCACACTTAGAAATAGCGCCGCCGAGTCGCCCACATTTGAGGCGATCGCACAGGTCAATCCAACTGGAGTGCAATAGAAGGGCCTCGCACTGGGAGAATCTGGTGTGAATTTTAGTAAATATAAATTCCTTTCTATTTTAGGGAGATTTATTAATTTGGGGTGAATGAACAGGAAGATCCTTCTATTATATCAATTACAGGGTACAGATGTGAAGTTTCGAGAACACTGTTCTAGAAATTTGTTAGATATAACCAAATTTGGCAGATAAAATTGACGGAGCGTACTAAGAAGAAAGAATTTACTAACAAAAGCTGGCGAGAGTAGACATTACGCTATTCTCAGCACGTCGTTGAAGAAGTTCTGTTTAAATTTCATAGGAAGTGTTGTAATATTGTCTTTGTTCAAAATAGCTGAGAATTATGAAGGCCAAGGTTAGAGAGGGTATCAAAGGAACCGAAGAATTGGTAGAGTAAACAAAGAGGCTCATTAAATACTCATACATAGAACGGAAAGTCTTGAGTAAATCAAATAGCCTGCTACTGAAATCTAACGTGGTTACTTGTTATATTTATAAGTAGGAACAGTCCACTGTCACAGTAGTAGTGAAGAGCAGGAACTACGCCGAGTCCGATATTTATTGCGTATAAAAATACAACAATTGTGGCACGAGGCCTAAAAGGGTGAATGGGCTGAGACTGGTCGGAAATAACTATCTTATACCTAGCTTATCAGATTCACGACCCATTCATTCATTCATTCATTACAATTTGTACATCCATCACAAAAACTCATCTTCCGTCATCATTCAATCCTACATATACCACAATGCAACACACACACAGGGAACCTACAAAACATCCCATGACATAAAAATTCTTGAGTATAAAACTATATATAAAAAATAAAATGATGGTATGCAATGAAGGGGGGTGGTGAACCCGAAAACAAACTAAAATAGTACGCCGAGTCTTATTCTACAACGGGAAGTTTCCGGTGGAAGCTAGTTTTCAGTGTATATAGATCTATATTTTTAATAAAGCTCTGTAGACTGATAATTGCCAGCAGTGAGGTTTGATTAAAAATCTTGCCAAACGTTGGCTCTTTGTATCCGCGGATGTGAAATAAAAAGTTTCATTAAGCCGATTGAAAATGTTCGAAAGGAATTCTGAAAAGTTCTCAAAAACAAAATTCGAATTTGCCATGCGCTGAAGTGACTTTTAGGTATTTCTTGATGTCGCTCAAATAATCAGTTAAATTATGGTTAATTTTTTTAATGATCAGTCTTTTTCGCCAAGAAGATTTTTAATAAAAAGAAAACTGTTGTGTTTCTCTCGTTCACTGACAGAGAAAGCACAGCAATAATCCAAATAGTTTAATTAACTGTTTCTCCAACAGTGTATGACGAGTAAGAAAAAGTATATTTATTATTGTAAAGAATACAATAATTGTGGCACAAGGCCGAAGGGAAAGAGAGTAAAGGCTGGTCTTCGCTATCTTGGTCCTAGTTTATCACAGTGACGACCCATTCATCAATTAAAATATATACATTTACCACAAGAACTCATCGATCACCAATCATTCCTGCATATACCACAATACCATATATTCACAGGGGACCTGGAAAATAACCCATGATACAAAATCTCATGAAAGTTGATGTCTATTTTTTTTTCAACAAAAATATATAAAAAATTCATGAATCATGAAATGAGGGGGAGGGGATGAACCCAGAAAACTAACAAGTGATTGTAAAAAAAAACAGATTTTAGTAGGATTCGCCCACCGCTCAAAATAATGAGTGGCCGCTCTACCCTGTCGATAGGTAAAATCAAGAAGCACACTCACTAATGGAGAGGGAAGGGTAAAAATAAATGACTGAATGGGAAAATCAAAGTCTGATCCAGCCGAGATGGAAAAAAAGGTACAAAAATAAATTGGGGAGGCTGCGAATCTCGACAGGGATCATAACAAAAGAAAATGCCGGGAGCAACACTTATTCACATTAACTAGGAAAACAAATAGCGTCTAACTTAATCAGGGGGAGGGTTCACAGGAAACCGCCCCGTTGTGACAAAGAGGACTTAACCAAGCTTGGTACTTTCTCCCACCTTTTGTTGAAATCTGTAAACACCAAACGCTTTCTATCAGTTCTGATATTCACCGATGTTGAAAGAATCCGACCAGATCCTGATGAGAATAGTGCTCGTATCACAAGATTCCCTCCATTCACGACGTCCGGATCATCATTCTTGCCACGGCTAGCAACGTCAGAAACACCATTATCACATGCGTATGTGAGATCGATAAGCACGAGATTATCAGGAGTGATACGAGTCGTCAACTCGCCGACATGGTTCCAGAAAGGGCGCACCTGAGGACAAGGCGCACGAAGCTATTTCTTCTAAACCAAGGTCAAACCGATGACAATCGGGCAAATTCGGCCAGCCCCATCTGAAGGCCATGTCATTGAGAGATAGCACGTTCCGGATCAATCACCAGGTAAGCGAAAACGCAGGGTTACTGAGGTAATTCGACGTTGGCGCCCAAGACCAGAAATAGCGCTACTTGGCAGCCGACAAGCCGAGCCTCCCACAGAGTGAATCATTCGCGACCCCCTTCACTAATTCACAATACACAGGCCTCACTATTCATAAAATCTTTTTATTTGGTAGGCATTAATAATTTTTATATCACAATTTTCTTCGGTCTTCATATTAATGGCACAGAAAAAATATTTGCTTTTATACGACTTTAGGAATTCTCCTCAGTTGTCAGTTTTCTTATCATACCGAAATTATAACATTTACATTCATGTATTATATGTAATCGAGAGATGATTTAAAATATAAGTACAAATCCCGCGCCATTTTGTGTAAACTACCTAGATTTTGTCACCTACAGAAGGGTTCACGGCACCAGTACAAAGCGGATACCGAGATAAATTGTTTTTGTATCCTATGTACGACAAACTTCCCCAAAATCTGAACAGATAACCAAAACATTAGAATATTTACGGAATTATTTCTTGGTTGGGCCAAGAACTTTTCCAACTCCTTTTCCCAGTTCCTAGACATGTTTTCCTTCCTTCATTGCAATCTGCCATCATTGCAATCTGCCAAACTCAGTCGATGCTAAAGTGGTCGGTCTAAATCTCACCAAAATGAAAGGAGATTATAAAAAAAAAAAAAAATTAAAAAAAACAAAGGGATTCCATTTGATTCAAAATAGACAAGAAAGAATTTCACAAAAAAGCATCTTTTCCCTGTTTTTTTTAAGTTGTGTTTTTTTATCACCATTTTAAAAATCTTTAATCTTGTGGCTCAAAAGAAAAGCAGTTTTCGAAAATTTAAGCAAAAGACAATGGTGACGTTGAAACCAATGATTTTTCTCAGAGTTTCTATAAAGAAAGTCACTTATATATTGTAAAGATTTATAGGTTTAAGATATATTTAACCCGAAAACGTAGCATTTAAGTTATGTCAAAAATACAGGAGTGAAAACGTTATATATTCTGACTCTGGGCCACGGTACGATCCACCAAACAGCACTTTAACAAGATTTTGTATACAGAGTTAAAACATAAAATTCGGGAATTTCTGAATACGATGTGAAGGGATTTTAGTGAAGCTGCTAAAATCAACATTTTTAGAATTTTGTAATCATTTGGATGCAATCTGTTTTAAGGGAAAGACATTTGAAAATCCGTCGAGAAGGTTAGGGAGAATGTGAAGTGACAGCTGCTTTGTAAAATGTTTTGAATTGGGAAAAGTGGAAGGATGTGGAACTTTATCTAGATAACCTATTCTTCGTTAATATTAAAATAGTTGGGTACTTACGGGAGAGACATCGTCTATATTTATATCTTATCAAATTGCGAAATGAAAGTTGTTTTGAATGGCCACTCTTCTAGATCTTTTTGCATTGATGCAAATGTCCCCTCCGCAGGGCAACATTCTTGGATCTACGTTGTTTCTAATTTTTATTAATGACCTTCTTGATGATTTGAGATATTTTTAATCATTTCACCCCAATCTAGGCAAAAAAGCCATTAAGACGTAGGGGTTACTGAGTGTGAAAGAATATAAAAAAAATTTAAAAAATATTAAGAAAGAGGAACAATAAAAAAATTGTAATTAAGAAGAGAGAAGATAATGATTGACATTGCATTTACATCTTTGAAGATCAAACTTGACTGAGAAGCAAAAAGCCGGAATAGTGTTCTATAAGCGAGAAGTCCGAGAAAAGAAACTGTTAGCATAGAACTTACGGTTTGCCTTTAGCCAATACAACTAAAATGATGAGATCTAATACTGATCTATTCATAAAATCTAGGTGCCATAGAGGAAAGTGATATTTATTCTGTATACTGTACAGAAATGTGGCACATGGCCAAAGGGGGGATTGGGGAAAATAGGACGGTCTTCATCTGTCTTAACTATAACTTAGTTAGCCGCAAACACTGACCCAATCGTACGAACAATATTCCTTACACCAAAACACCACATTCATCCGTACCGTTCTTACTACAACCACCATAATACTTCACTGTCTCTATGAAAATACTGACTAGTCCCCATATGTACAATTCAATGTCTGTGGGGGGGGGGAGGGGGATAAAATAACAATTTTAAAAATTAACCCCAATGAGTATATACAAATGAATACAAAATATTTACAAGAAACTAAAGAAAATGTTATTAGTAAATAAAACCCCCACAATAACTAAATGTGGCAGAAATACCAGTTCGCTGGCCGAAATCAATGCGGGACTATAATATTATAAAACATTCATCCATCCCAAGCACACACACTGACACGCACTCATTCAGACACAACAAATACGAAAACACTCACGCGAAACGAAAGGCGCCCCGCATCCTACCTGCGAACTTGCCATAGAGGAAAGTTTATCAAAACTATTAGCATGAAGGTATTTATAGAAAAGGCAAAGGGAAGCTACATTACGGCAGTGGGAAAGTGACTGAAGCCGAGATGCCTGATTAGATCAAGTAACATTACAGATTCTTCTTTGGGTTTATCAAGGTTCGCTAAATATATAGTAGGAGCACTAGATCAGTTGTGTCAGAAATATTTGAAGCATAGACGAATGGTTGACCTTTTAGGATAGATAGATTCAGACGAGAAATTCAATCTAGCATGACACAGTGAAGCAACTTTCTTAGCAAATATTCTAGCAATTGATTCGATATATTTTTACTTTATGTCAGCGGAAACAGAGAAGGGGCAGCGAGTCCTTCTTCTGGAGGTTATCATCAGTCATGCTGATGGAAGGCAAAAACGGTCTCTTAGACGATTAAGAGAGCAGTTTCGACTTGGAGGCATTAAAATTAACAAGTCATTCCTTGCCCCAGTTAACAACATGGTAATTTTTTAGATCAGCTACCAATTTGACCTTTTCAAACCGATCAGTTTTAGCAATAAGACAGGAGTAAATGGAAGATTATGAGATTTGGACATGAAGTTTTATTAATTCTCCCTTTCTTGCCCCTATAAAAATGGTCGATAATAGTGTTTAATGAATGTCCATATAATGCATAGAGAGGGCTGCAAAAAATGAAAAGAACGGATATTGGGGGGAAGGCCGGCCAATTTCTTTTTCAGTTGTAAGACTCTGAAAGAAAAACGTGACAGTAAAAAAGGTATTAAAACATGGACGCAAAAAAAGAATTCAGCTAAAGTTATTATTATCCTAAAGTCATATATTCAAATTTATACAATCTTCAATAAATTTAAAGATGTTTGTTTTTCTCATAAAACAAATCTAGGGAGAAACTAATTCTTCATTTTAACAAAGCTTTGCTCTTCATTTTGGATACAACAGGATAATTTTAATCGCTCTTTGGGGCTTCAGTCGATCGATTAGTTCTAATCGATTTGTGATAAATGTTTATGACATGTTAAATGTAGAGTATCACAAGAACACGGAATATTCAGATAGTTAACTATAAAAATATGATCAAGTGTTTGTGCGAAGGCAAGAAATCAAAAATAGAATATAGTTGTCATGTGCTTGTAACTGAGTTAGATTTTATTATCTAAGTAAATTGTTTCGCAATAAAAGTCGTACTAACAAACAGATGTTAGGAAATCATTCGCGATATATTTATATTCATATAAACAATATAATATATATATATATATATATATATATATATATATATATATATATAGGGTGTCCATAAAGTTCGTGTGCACTTTAAAAAAATTATAACTTTATTTGTATTTGCGATAGAAATAATTTGTAAAAAGGATTAGAAAGAAGTAAATCTATATTTTTTAAAGGTTTTATTGAAATTTTATTTAAGTTTCCACATGTCCTCCATCATTAGCAATACAAAGGGTAATACGATTTGAAGTTCACGGAAAACATTTGCCAACTGATTTAAAGTAATGCCTGAAATCACATTAGATATTTTAGCTTTACTTAAAACTAGTTACATTAAACTTTATAACATTTTTTACAGATTATTTCTATCGCAAATACAAATAAAGTTATAAATTTTT
>OZ038478.1:842500-852500 GCA_964036315.1 Acanthosepion esculentum
AGAAATAAAAAACTGACACCATTTAAAAAATCAGTCAATCAAGATGGCAATGATAAAAAATATGACTTTATTTATTTATCGCTTGTTTTACAAACGGTATTGAAACGACGTCTGAAAGTCAATATGAAATACTGATTGGAAGAACAGTTTCATGAAATGTTTGGAACTCAGACGAGTTTATAACAAAACGAGTGTGAGGTGAAGCACTCTCCGTATTCTCTCCTATATTGTGATATCCTGATAAAATGTAATTGTCATTAGCATCTCTCTCTCTATCTTATATATATATATTTCTTCATATATATATATATATATATATATATATATATATATATATATATATATATATATATGAAGAAATATAGTCTTAAAGTGTGCTATATTTATGGGATAAAGTGCTCAATATCAGAGATAGAGCGTGTGTAAATATAAAAGTGGACATGTAAGTCAGCACTTAGAGGCGACAGTCTGTTTCATGTTAGTGCAATCGTCAGGCGACTAGTGCTGTTATTTTTCTCGGCTATTTATATATAAGGGTCAGTGGTGCATTATGGGTAGTCTATTTTGGCGGTTACTTTTACCGGAAGTCGCTTATTTGTTTGTTTATTTATGTCAAATTATTTTGCTTGTTTTTTTTTTGTTTGTTTTTTAATTTTATTTTTATTTTTTATCTTATATATTTATTTATTTATTTTTTATTTTGATCGGTGTTTTTTGTTAACGTAGTAAAAATTTGTTTATATAGCTTATTGTTGGTAGTCTATTATGGCGGTCATTTACCGGAAGTCGCTTGTTTGCTTATTTATTTGGGTCAAATTGTTTTGCTTGTTTTTAAGTTACGTAGTAAAAATTTGTTTTCATGTCTGCATTTTGAGATTAGCTCGGATCTTTTATTTAATAATTTATTTGATCTGGGAAGGTAATGATAGCTATTTTTTTCCTCCAAGCAAAGTTTGCAAGTTTTTGATATGTTGTTGTAGGCTGATGATTTTTTCCTTATTTTCCAAGATATTTTTGGTGTGGTGTGTGTTTTGTTTTTTTATTTCCCCGATATACTTAGAAAGCATTGTGCTGTTCGCATATTTACTATTTGTGAAAGACATTTTGTGTACATAATTTCTTTGTTTCCATGGTCCTTCGGTTACTCCTATGTATACTTTTTCTTCATTATCTGCTGATTTTATCGTGGCTTGGTAGATTACGTTGTTTTGTAAACAATTACCGTTTAAGGGATATTCGTTTATTATTCTGCAGTTGCACGTGGGTTTAATTTGTTTGTGTGGTTTGTTAATAATTTTCCTGTTGTGCTTTTTTATTATTTGTGCCATGTTCTCGGTGCAACTCGGTATTTTTGTTGAATATTTTGTGTACGGTGCTTGATTCCGGGAAGTGTTTGTGTAAAACTTTGAACAATATATTTCCTATGTTTTTTTTACGTTTTTGCTGTACGGTGGGTTGAACCTTATGATATTTCTTTTTCTGTTGATCTTTTTTGTGTTCTGTGGTGAGTATGTGAGTGTTGCTGGGAATCCGCTATCTTTTAGGGCTGTTTCGTAGTCTTTCTTAGCTTTGTTAAATATAGATTCATCGGAAGAATTGTCGGAAAGCCTGCGGTTAATCGATTTTGGTATCTGTTTGATTATAGAAGGCGGGTGGTTGGAGTATATGTGTATGTACTGTGGTTTATCATTCGGTTTTCTGTATGGTTTGAGTGTGCCTTTTCTTAGGTTGAAGATAATATCTAGAAAATCTACTTCGTTTAGGTTAGTTTTTATATCTATCTCGAATCCATTATTTTTTAAAATTTTAATTATTGCTTTTCTAGTTTTATCTGTGTTTTGTTTGTTGCAGTTTCTTAAGATTATGAGACCATCATCCCTGTAGAGCCCTGTGTCATTTCTATCTATTATTTTGCTTAGTTCGTGTAGTAAGTAAATACCTACGATTTCGCATGTTCCTGCACCGTCAAAGCTTCCCATTGTAGTGTCAAATATCCCATCTTTCTTTACCCATGCTTCTTCATGGTGAAATAATAATGATTTACGGGAGTGCTTAATGATGTCGATTTCGTTTGGTTTTATTATTATTTGTTTCTGGGCTAAGTTGATGGCCTTATCTAACGTACGTTCTGTTATGGATGGGTAAAATTCTTTTATGTCTAATTGTAGGAAGTGGCAATTTTGTTTGTTGAAAAGAAAAAACAAATAAAGATAATCGACCCAAATAGATAAATTAAAAACAGTTCCGACCAAATTAATAGTAAGAACAAACCACAACATCCCACCCCAAAATTCAACAAATAGATTTAATCAATGACAAATAAACAAATATATAAGATAAAAAATAAAAATGAAAATAAATAAAAACAAGCAAAACAATTTAACCCAAATAAATAAGCAAACAAGCGATTTCCGGTAAATGACCGCCATAATAGACTACCAACAATAAGCTATATAAACAAATTTTTACTACGTTAACAAAAAACACCGATCAAAATAAATAAATAAATATATAAGATAAAAAATAAAAATAAAATTAAAAAACAAACAAAAAAAAAACAAGCAAAATAATTTGACATAAATAAATAAACAAATAAGCGACTTCCGGTAAAAGTAACCGCCAAAATAGACTACCCATAATGCACCACTGACCCTTATATATAAATAGCCGAGAAAAATAACAGCACTAGTCGCCTGATGATTGCATTAGCATGAAACAGACTGTCGCCTCTAAGTGCTGACTTCGATGTCCATTTTTATATTTATATATATATGAAGAAATATATATATATATATATATATATATATATATATATATATATATATATATATATATATATAGATATATATATAGATATTGATAATATTAGTGGTCAAAATACACACACATACACACACACACACACACACACACACACACACACACATATATATATATATATATATATATATATATATATATATATATATATATATATATATATATGTATGTATACAAATAAATACCGAAGAGGATAGAATCCAAGTAGAACTCAATGTCCAGGACAGATTAAGAATATAATATAAAAGGCTCAAACACAAATCTTCCATGGTTATAATTTATTATATTGGAATCGTAATCACGATCCAATTCATCAGACCTACAAATTCAAGAAGCTTTTTTGAATTTGTAGGTCTGATGAATTATTATTGGTCCTATGTGGTTTGAATCTTGCTGGTAAATTGTTATTAATAATAATACGCATCATGTCCAGCAACTATTACGTCAGCCAGCACAATCACGTAATGGCCACTACTTTAAACTCTCTCTCTCTCTCTCTATATATATATATATATATATATATATACATATGTATGGATAAAGAAAGAAGGAACGTTCCATGGTATAATGTTTTGATGGAGCCAAAAGCTGATAGGCATACATATACTACATGAACTAAGCAAAATAATGGATGAAAATGATATAGTCCTCTACAATGACGACGGTCTCTCAATCCAGACAAAGAACAGACAAAACCAGATAAACGATCACATCAAAATTCAAATATATCGATTTGACATAGACATAAGAGATTTCCTAGACACCTTAGTGAATCTAAGATACGTATATATCAGCCATATCGAAAATCCAACAACATACACACATCATCCAACCGCCTGCAAACCATAATCAAGCAGGGCCTGCAATCAATTAGCGCTTGTTTATCTGATAATTCTTCTAATGAAATCATTTTCAACGAAGCCAAGAAAGATAATGAAACAGCCCTAAAAGATCGTGAATTTTCGACAACACCCACATACACAGCACATAGTACAAAAATATCTAGCAGAAAAAGAAACATGATATGGCTTAATCCACCGTACAACACAAACATAAAAGCAGCAGAATATCAAGAAAAATATACATAGGAGCAATTGCAAAACCCCGGAAACAGAGAAACTATGCTCACAAAACATTCTTTATCACTAGTAAACAACACAATCCTTTCATATATGAGAAGTTAAAACAAAAACTCACCGAAAATATCATGGAAAATAAGCCTACATCAATCCCAAAACTCTAATATTTGTCTAGAAGAGAAAATAGTTATAAACACTTTCTCAAATAAACCAATACATATTACTAAATAAACAACCAAAACTTATCTCAAAAGATTCGAAAACAATTTTAATGGATAAACATATTTGAGTAAACGCTCCATTTATTTTCGTCTACCGTGGCTTCAAGCGAAATCCTTCTCGTATTAAATTCCTCAGAATTTTCATATCTGCGCTGTTTTGTATTCTATGAAACTGATATTTATTTATCAATCCGAAAGTTTTTATAAATTTCAACGTTATTTTTAGTGGATACTCATATTTGAGTAGACGCTCTATTTATTTTAAAAAGTGTATTTATTTATTTTCGTCTACCGGCCTGAATAGATAAATATACTGTTTAGAAAATTAATGGAGTATTTTCTCAAAATATGTGTATCCACTAAAAATAACAAATTAAATTAAAGTGATAAAGAATATATAGGATTGATAAATAAAAATCCTTTACCTTAGAAAGTTACTTTGTTTAGGTTTGGATACGAAACTGAGCAGATATTGAGAATTTGGAGGAATTTACGACGAGAAGGATTTCGCTTAAATGCATGTTTCAGACTTTGACCGACTGGAAAGGCTGCCCAGTGGAGTCGGTTACGTCACTTTGGATCTAAAGACGGTTCCCCCAACCTAGACGGACCCAGGTTCGAATTCTGTAGTAGAGCGCATATTTTTTTTCAGATTTCTCGAATGTTCAGGCCGGTAGACGAATAAAAATAAATATACTGTTTAAGAAATAAATGAAGCGTCTAGCTAAATATATATAATATATTTTTGTTCGTTGATATATCGCTTGGCCCTCTCACCTCGATTCTAGAGCTGGTCATTGTGCTATTATCCATCCAAAAACATCTTTGAACATCAACTTCACGCATGCGCTATAACACATATGCACACATATATAGATATGTATGTTAAAGTTTCGAAACAACGTCCATATTCTGGTTTTAATCAAAACTAATCTCTCTGTCGTTGTTGGAATCGACATAATCCTCCTTGCTTCCATGCTTCTGTCGCCTTAATATGAAGACAAAAGAACAAGAATCTTCTGATCGAAGGTCGAGTTTACTGATCCAATTTCAACGAATAATCCGCTTGCAATCCATATGTCGACATTTTCCGTCCGCACATCTTTCTTTTACAAAAGTCGGCGATGAACATCACAGAAAAAAAGGCAGACGGATTGAAAATTTCATAACCAATCTGACGTCAAAGTTCTTTTTATTGAAAGCAAAGGGAAACGTTTTAACCGTTAAATGATACATAAGCCTATCACCATGTCGTGGGGGTCATGATTAACGAGACTGTCTCAAAGATCGTAACTGATGAATAGTGAGTTCGATTCTAAATGGTTGCCATATGTTTGGAGTCATGTACTGAAAATAAGCTAGACTTAATAGAGAGGCGGTGATGAGAAAGGTTTTCATTACAATGAAGAATAAATATAAAACTTGCATGCTATTAAAAATTTCCGCACTTAAGCACATTTAGGAAATCGTTTGTCTGCAGTTAAACGCACTTAGGAAATCTTTAAGACTACAAACAATATTATGATATTTATTCATTGAAAAGCCTTAAGAAGGAGTGATACTAGAGCTGTGAAATCTTGTATGCGTTAATTTCAATTCTTCTTATTAATAACTGCATTGTTTCTTTCTAGATACGAGGCTCAGCTTAAAAGTTCATAGGATGACCGTGAAGGAGTGATGCTAGAGCTGTAAAATGCATTGTTTCCTTCCAGATAAACTGACGTCTGGCTGTTCAAAGAAAACTTAAAAAAATAACTAGCAATGACTTCTCTTGAAAATGGACAAAATTTGTCATTTTGGTGTTATCAGTCACCTCCCGAAAAAGGGTTTAAACACAAGGTCATTCATGATGACATGGTTGCTACATTAGCAAATGACGCTCCAGCCTTATCAACAGTAAAAAAGTGTGCAGCGAAAATTTTTGCGCATAAAATCAATTTCTTAACGAACATCAATCATCTTACAAGCCCTGAGAGCAGATGCATTGTCCTGCAAAAAAGGGAGCAAATATCTACATCTTCCCTTAGCGTTTTGATTTTCACCACTTATTTCCTTCAGCACAGCAACTTAGAGAAGGATTCTGCATTAACTCTTTGACATTTCTGAAGATAATCACACTTCAAAATACATTCTTTATCCCACAAGATTTGTGGCCACCACTGAACTCGAGGTGGGCGGGGTTACCACTGCATGGATTGATATTTGCACTATGGATCCTTCAGTAATAGTGATATTTTCACTTTGGATCTTTAATAGTGATATTTGGATTCAATGGGAACACTCTAAAAATTAGTTATAGTTGTATAGAGAAAATATTTAAATCACATAACAATAAAATATTGAATTTATACAACAATAATAACCATAATACTAATGATGAGCTTAATTTGTCTCCTATAAATAACCTATGTAATTGTAGAAATCCCAACCAATGCTCGTTATCTAACAACTGTTTAACTAAATCCATTGTGCATATGTATTCCATTACATTTGTTGAAAATCCCAGGATTTCCGAACGAATTTACGTTGGAAGTAAAATGAATGAATTAAAAAAAGTTTCTAGAACCATCTCTCATCCTTTAATAATGCAGATAAACGAAATATGACTTCACTTTCTAAATATTTTTGAAAATTGAAAGACGAAAATAAAATACCTAAAAGTTAAATGGAAAACTCTAAACTAGATAGAATCTCTAGGTCTTTGAATGAAGCATGTTTCCTCTGTCTACAGAAGAAAATGGAAATAATCAAATTCTCAAATAGTGACATTTTGTTGAATCAAAGATACGAAACAACGATAAGTTGTAAGCACATAAAGGAATTAACTTTACAATCTTGCTAAATTTCTTAACCATAGAATCAATCTTATGTTTATTATCTTTATAAACATTTTATTGGTATCTTCGTTAATTTATCCCAGTTGTAGGCATTAAATTGGTTAATATTTGTTATTTACTAGTAGTACGATTAGTCTTGAATTATATTTTTATTTTAAATTTTAATTTTAATTTATTTTATTTTAATTATTTTTCTCTGGCTTTTATTAATAATAGTTTATAATTAATATAATAATAGAAAGTTTACAATTCTTTTTGTATTCAAATTTATATTGTAAAGTTGGTTTTGTTAAGTATTGTATCGCTTCTGAAAGTGCCCCTTTTTTACATTCTGTGGATAATTTTGTTTTAATATATGTCTTCATGAACAAATTCTGTAGAATTGTAAATTCGACATGTCGATCCAGTGTATCCATTCACGCCGGGTTTCCATTTGAATTCTCTGATTTAATTCATATCAACATCTTTCCATTTCCTATCTTCTTAACTTCCTCTTCTTATGAATCTGAGTAATTTTGAATATACTTCTCTGTTTCTCTTGCCTTTCTTTTTTGGCTTTTCTCTTGGTAGCATTTTTAATTTCCTATGTTTTCTCTTGACTTTCTTTTCTTTTTCTTTCCTCTTTTATTTCTTATCTTCTTTCCTTTTTCTTTATATAAATCCTTTTTACCTAGGAAAATTTTCAAAAAAACGGAAAGTGAAGTAGTGTTCCATTAATCGTAATTTTGAATAAAATCGTTTAGTACCATCATTGTTAGCCACATGAAGAAACGTTTGATTTTAACGTGGGAAAAATACAATTTTGTAGTGTATATTTACATGTTCTAATGTAATAGTGTATAATATATATATATATATATATATATATATATATATATATATATAGTTGCCTGACGATTGCATCTAGCATGAAACAGACTGGCGCCTCTAAGTGTTGACTTCTATGTTCACTTTTATATTTACACACGCTCTATCTCTGATATTGAGCACTTTATCCCATAAATATAGCACACTTTAAGACTATATATATATATATATATATATATATATATATATATATATATATATATATATATATATATATATATACGGTATATCAAATTACTTTTACAAATTTTTGGGGCGGTTTCCTGATACCAAAACAAGGTAAAATGACCATATAAACATATGTCCAAAAGACCATCGTTGTACCTCAACACACCAACTCATAGCAAATGTTCAGAATGTACTCCACTTACTTCTACACCGGCATGCACCCATTGGATCATTGACTGGCGGACCCTTTAAAATATTCCCACATGGTGTCAAATGGTTTCACAGGCTCTCATGAGTTGTTGAAGAAGTGTCTCTGCATTATTAATGTCTGCTGTAGAAACCAACTGTTTTAGGTGGGCCTAAATTAGGAAATTTTCAAAACATTTAAAGCTAGCTCCTCGTTTGATCTGGGTGTATAATGTTTGCAAAAGATTTTCAAAGCTATATTTGCAAAAATATGAGAATCCTTTCTCTCCATGTTGAAAAAATGAAACTCAGAAATAAGCATAAAAAGCTTATGTAATGATTTATCAAACACCTTTTCCTTGTATAGAAAAGGATGAAACAAAAAAGTAATCATTGGCATGTTTAGTCAGACGGAACCTTTAGAACATTGAATATATATTTTGCATACTTTCCATAATAAAAATGGATTTCATATTCACTGTTATTATATCCAGCTATGTATACGAGAGCCATTTTTATTTAACCAGAAAGAGATGGTTCTAAATTTTCCAGATTGTCAAATATTTCTGAACTTTCCTCACAAACTTTTTATCACAAGATGTACATTGATGATCTGGCTTAACATCAAAAGCATCAATATTTACATTTTGATTTAAAAGTAACGATGTCTGCTTAATGTGTAGCTTTTCAATAGATGGACATTTATAGGTGCCACCTGATTCTAAACTTAGTTCACTAAATTCTTTTTCTAATGGATCAGTTGTAAATTGCCCAAGTAGCACATTTATGGCGTGTAGCTAAAAGGTGTCGACATAGAATAACAATTCCATTACAAGTATGGTGGATGGTAGTAGCAATGTGTTTGGATAATTGTTTTATACGATTGCCTTGACTGCCAGACATTTGACCAAACTCAATGATAAAATCAAGTCGACTGTCATTCGGAAATCTGATTTCAGTTTGTAGAGGATTATTGCATAGTTTATCAGTTTGAAAGGACTTAACATTTTTAATTTTTCACCATGTCAAAACCTTGTTTATAAAGATAGCAGTATCATTCTCATTCGCACTTATTCCAAACTGATGAGAAGCGCATTATGTCTTTTCTAAAAACACTCTGATGCAATTAGAAACCTGTTGTCTTCCTATGGGTTTTGGAGCAATGAAAATTTCATTTAAATCTGTAAATTTAACTAGAGTCTTTCACATTCAAAACGATATAAATATTTAAGATGTGTCCATTTTTCAACTTTTTTAAATTTATTATCATCAAAGATTAGTTCTCATGTCTTTTCTGTCAGCAACAAATTGCGGATATTTTTCAACGGATGAACATAATCAAAAAGCAAATGTTTATCATCAGTTAACTAAGATATTTCAGTGAGTGTGGGATATAATTTTAAAAAAGCTTGATTTACTCGGTTGCCATCACATATTATTGCCTTTACATCAGCTGGTACAGAGGTGATGGTCTGAATTATTAACTCAATATGTTCAAATAAAAAGACCGATGTTAATTTTGAAATTGTAATAAATCTTGTAAGAAATTTTGGACCCCCATTAATTCATATCAGCATTATACTAAGTACTGTTTGAGCAAGTACAGATGGATTGTCAACTGACTTACCAAAGAGTGGTTTGTCATGATATAGTGACATTTTCTTCATATATATTTCATCATGGAGAAATGCACCATATTTGAATGGCATTAAGAATATTAAATAAAGATAGCAAAAAGATTTTTCATTAAGTTTTAAAACTTTTGATGTCATCCTTCTTAATGTTGCTAGTGATGGTAACTGAAAATCCTAACTAATGACCG
>OZ038478.1:865000-975000 GCA_964036315.1 Acanthosepion esculentum
ATTTCGGGTTTTCTAAGAGATATCCTTTCTCTACACGTTTTGGGTTTTCTAGCAAGTGACAGTTACTCTTGGTAGAATTGGAGTTGTTGCTTCTAGATGGCTTATATATCAGTGTTTTCGTTTTTGTTCCAGATGTCTCTAGAATCGTTGATTCTGTTTGGATTGTATGTGGATTGTATGAAGAGATTTTCGGGGAATTTTGATTGTATTCCTTGATAGCTGTAGTGGTTGTTATTGGTTTGTTGTGCTATGAGGTATCGGTAATGTTGATTTTGTGAATGTATGTGTATTTTGGTCTTCGTCTGTTTGTGTTGTGGTGTGATGGACTGTTGTAAAGGTTTGTTTGTACGTTGTTAAGTAGATTTTCGTAATTGTATTTTTTGTGTGGTAGTATGTATTAGGTTTCTTACCTTGTGGATGTGTTTGTGTGTGGTAGTATGTATCAGGGTCCTCCCTTCTGCTGTGTAGTTTCCGCTGTAGTTGCTGATATCGCATGTAGTTGTGTTTTGTTGTGAATGTGGATCGTGCTTTTTTGTTCTGTCTTATTATCCAATTTTTCTTCTCTTGGTAATGTTTTCAGCCAGGTTATCATTTTTTCCAAGAAATTCCAGGATTTTTCTTCCTCTATTTTGCATTTTGACTCCCATAATTCTGATAGAAATTGACGAGTTTCTTTGGAACATAATTCCTTAATTTCTGTTAACTATTTATTATCAAGCTCTATGTATTTTTTGTAAAATGTATTGTTTTGTCTTCTTGTATTTCAATTTGGGCCTACAATGTTGCAAGGCTTAGTGTTTTTTTATTTGTTTTTGTTTTTCCGTGTCTTGTGGATTAATTAGTGATATTATTATAGAAGGAAACTCATTCATGCTGGAAAACCCCACAAAAACATTCATAATTAATAAAAATTTAAACTGCAACTCCAAAAATGTGTTTCATGCACTCCAATACACAAAATGCAAGAAGTCATATATAGATATCAGCCAAGCACTAAACCACAACGTTTCCCTTCACAAAAGCAACATAGTAATGTAATCAAGGAAAATTTAAAATAATTCCAATATACCAAACAGACAATTATTTTTACTTAAAAATACAAGAAAAAACTTCATAAACAAATTTAAACAAGCACTAAATAGATCATACCCCCCACAAAAAAAACACAGCATATACACTTAATTACCCCATACAGTAGTCGATTCTGTTATGCTAACATAGAAGATTGCCATGTGACGATAACGGACGCAAATATCAGACACAAATCGTAAATTCGTAATACAGTTCTATGAAGTTGTACCACGATTTCGGAACGAAATATTAACAGGAGAACTATATGCAATATATATGTTTAAACTTTTATCACCAGTTCAATAAAGACGTTTGTTGAAACACTCCCACGCAAGAATTATTTTTATAATATGTGGAAATATCTATTCTTTGCTTGAAGAAGGCCGCAAAACCAGAAACACGTGTAGCAGATTTATGGAAATAGAGTATAATATATATTATAAAATAAAAATAAAAACCCACATTTCAACCAAAAGCATTTGCGGTTTATCTTCCTTTTTAAAATATACACTTTTCTCTCGTTGGAACAATTATAACCTCTTCCATATATATATATATATATATATATATATATATATATATATATATATATATATATATAAATATAAAAGTGGACATGGAAGTCAGCACTTAGAGGCGACAGTCTGTTTCATGCTAGTGCAATCGCCTGACGATTGCACTAGCATGAAACAGACTGTCGCCTCTAAGTGCTGACTTCCATGTCCACTTTTATATTTACACACGCTCTATCTCTGATATTGAGCACCCCATAAATATAGCACACTTTAAGACTATATTTCTGTATATATATATATATATATATATATATATATATACGAAGTTGTTTAAATGTAGAAAAATAAACTCCATGTAAAAGAAGAAATAGAGCCGAATATAAGAACGATGCAAATTTTTAGCACTAATCTATGTTATATCTAACTTCGCTGCAAAAACATCTAAAAAAACAACCCTCAGGTGAAAGAATCGAATTTAATAAAGCTTCTGTAAAATACTGAGTTCATTTATTATCATGATTCATAGGAGTATTAACAATACTGCAATGAAGAAGGCGAAAAAAGGACAAAATGTAGAGATAAAAACCAAGAAGGATGTCGATAATTTCTGAGAGTCGTAGCAGCTGAAACTGAAAATGTTGCTCTTGATCTCAAATAAAAATATTACTTTGTGTTTCGAGGCTGAATATGAGAATTGTTTTACAGTTTATGCGATTGGTGATTTAATATATTTTAGCTAAAACTGAGCTGAACAATTTCAAGCTGTGCACCTAACGGAAGCTGCAGGCGAAATGATCCTTTAATTAAGACTATATTTTTTCAGTCGAGTAAATTATCGAAAACGTATTTCGTAACTCCTCGCAAATTTTGCATGACATTCTCAGTATTAGAACGTTGTGTGATTTGTATTGTTTTGAAGGTAGGGGTTAAGTTTGAACGGATTGTTATCCACTGTAGCTGGAAGGTCAGGCAAGTTGGTTTTTCAATCTTGTTTAGCTCTCTTTTCAGCCGAGTTCAATTGTCAGGAAGATGGCAATAAATAAGCATTGAACAGGCAAAATAACTGACCCAAGTTGATGATGAAGCAGAAAGGGGGGGGGGGGCGAAAAGGAAAGGAAAAAATGAAAGTTGATCCAAGTTAATAAACCTTAGATGACTTCTATGCGTCACGCTGTAGTGTGTTTGGCAAAAACACTCTCAAACGAACATCTAAAGGAAATCAGAGTTACGATTTGGAAAGATAAAAAATGCTCCCGCTTGTCAGAAACATGGCCGACTCAGTCAAAATATGAAAAGAGACTTGTGCGACTCGTATTCGATTTTTTGTTTGTGTTTCTGATCGGATAAAAGTAAGAAGTAGCATCCAGGTCGTCATTTTGTTTGTCTTGTAGTTTTTACCACCCCAACACAACCGCCATCTTCTACCATCCACATGGTTACTGCTTCATTCCTTGTTATTCCAGTTCTTGTAATTTATATTTTCCTAAACACACAATCCTTTCAATGGAGGCGTGTGTCTTAAAGGGAAAATGATTAGTAATGATTTTTGATTGTGTTTTTTTTTTTACATTTTCTTTAACATCGGTTCGATGTTTTATATATTTGTTTTGCTGTCCGTCAATTAGGCTTTCTAACATTTATCTCAATTACTTTGCCTATATCCACCGGTTCACATTATTCGGCTCTGTCTATTTACGAAGGGAGCGCTGAAATGTTCTCGGTCCGATCAACTTCCTGAAATTTCAACTTAAATTTAGACTGAAATTTTTTGAATGGTTTCTTGGTCAGACCGAAAAATTCGCAGTACTTCCTCGTATTTGTTTCTGTTTCAAACTTTATTTGTATCGATTATATCTTTGTATCGATTATATCTTTGTATCGATTATACATGCTTCTCCTTCAACATTTGCTGATATTTCGAAGAGGAGGAATTGTAACTATTTACGCTATTTACATTGTACGGACTGTTGTTCTAATCTTAATTGTCATATTGCACTCCCCGGCCTTCTTCAGGTGATATACGTTGAAAATTCGAACCAACACTTTTATTTAGTCACGGAGGTAGGTTGTTCTCGTTCCACGTTCCGTGCCTTTTCTGGAATTTTCAATGACTTCCCTTTATTAACTCAAGAACACATGACTCAGTGGATAAAAGCGTTGGGTGAAGTAATCCAGTGACTTGACCCAAAGAGTTGTGAGTTCACTACCTGGCCACAGTAGAGGTGGACAAAAACTTGAGTTATGTTACTAAAGCGAAATAACTGAAACTGAAATATCCAGAAAAGCATGGCATGTGGAACAGCAACAATCTACCCCAGTGGACTAAATAAAGGCTTCAGTTCGAAATTTCAACATATATCACCTGAAGAAAGCCGGACCGTACAATGGCCGAAATATCGTGAATATAAGAATAAAGATAAGGGCAACAGTCCGAACAATGTAAATAGTTTAAATAGTGTTTCTGCTTCTCACTCTTTCCCTCCCTCTGCGCGCGCACACACAGACTCATATTATATATATATATATATATATATATATATTATATATATATATATATATATATATATATATATACACCAGTCGATTCCTAAATGTTCCTTTATCTCTGTATATGTTTGACTGCATTCTCTCTTCATAATAACATTTGATAAACGATCATTCTCACCAGTGAAAGGAAAATCTCTCTAGATATTTCACTTTTTGATTTCACATCATTTTTTCTACTTCTTCGAATTGTGCGCGTTGCTTTATTTATTTTATTTTCCAATTTTCCTTAGTCTTTCATTATTTCCATTTCTTCCTTCATTTCTTTCTGTTTTCTCTCTATTACTTATTTTTTAATTATTTTATTCTATTTTGTGCAATGTTTGTTTCTTTCTTACAGAAATTATCTACTACCATTTTTTCTCCTTCCTTCCTTCCCTCCTTCCTTCCTTCCTTCCGTCCTTCCTTTTGGCGGAAGAATAACAATAACCGAAAAAACCAAAACAGTTATGAAGGAGCAAACTGAAATAATGGTAATTCAGGTAAAACAAAAAATAAAACGCAATTTTCTTCATCGGCGTTTGAAACAAACAAATAGGATTCTGTATTTCAACATGACGAAAAGATGTGAGTGAAGAAAGAAAACAACATGCCACATAATTCCGATAAAAAGAGAAGCATTAGTTTCGCATTATCTGTTTAATCGTTTGCTTGTTCATCTGATTGTGATTTAAGCATATGCAAGTTCATTCGTGTCTGTTTTATCAACTTGTCTACACATCTGAAAATTTCTGTTTTTATTATTCTCTTAGCGGATTTCCTTCCAAAATATTTCCTGCTTAAATCACTCTCTCAAAAGATGCGTTTGAAAATCCGTACTCAGAGAAAATGGCAAAATCTGAACATTTGTTTGAGTGTAAGAATATCGAAGCGTAAATTGCAAAATAAAAGAGATGAAGACAATATTCCGAATAACAAAGAGCTACCACAAAACTTCAGACAAAACGAATCGGATAAATTCTAATCGTTTGAAGAAACAAAGTTCTTATAAACTGTGGGATTGTTTATTTTTACATTGACCGGAATCAAATATCACAACAAATTAAAATGTGTAGAGGCAGTTTAATTTAAAAAAAATAATTGGCCTTCGTGATTGCCGCAAAAAAGTGTTTATTTCTCCCAAGCCAAAGAGTTAGTAGTTTTGTATTTTTCTGTGTCATGTACGAAAGATTCGCCTACTTCCCACTGGCAAAATGTCTGATGGTTGTAAGTGGCCTGCACAGTGGCCAAAATAGATGTCTATTTCTCTCTCTCAAAATGTTTGATGATTGTAAATAGCTTGTTTGACATTCTTCAGGTCCGGACCTTGGTAACTCCATCCAACGATGTGATTGTTTAGGTATGAAGAGGTGCGTCGTTATACTGGTTGAATTGTCGCCGGTCAAAACAGGTCCCACAACAACTGGTGGCTCGCAGAGACCCAGGTTGAAAGTCTGGATTAGTATCATCTAATTGCAATTTCACCAAAATGATCGATTCGATTTATTTGTAATAATTAACGAGAGATTAATATTTGCACAAGGAATGTAAGCTTCTTGTTGCTTTGAATCTTAAGTTCGACGTCAGTGGCAATTGAGATTACAGATTCCTACGGCTGATTCTTTGTTGGAATAAACACGCTAAAAGATAGTATTACTGGTATGAGTTTTAGGCAATGCTTTCTGAGAAATTAACTTCAAATCTGAGTTAGACGCTTTCTGTTAGCATCATGATCCGAATTTAGCGATTTCTCGCAGGAAATTCATTTACAGCGACTGGCTTTCCGTCCTCTTGCCATCACCTTTCCCGCAAGTCCACAACTAGTTGTACCATCACTGCGCACCTAAATATATAGAGATTCATCTTCGTGTAATTCAATCTGATCGGCTCTCCTAGTTATATGGCCTCGAAAGGAGCAGTTTTCTTTTATTATTCCCTACCAGTTCGTCTTAATGGCTAAAACCCGAACTTCAAATGGTATTCGGTCCTCACATTACGTCATGGAAATCTTATGTTTGCATACACTTAACTATCTTAGGGTTTTCCATCCAAAATTTCTTTCCCTAAATTTACTTCCACAACGATTAATATTTGAAATCAAAACAATTCCTGGACTTGATTTCTCAACTTTTGTTAACTCACTTCCGATTTCATTGTCTTGTCTTTCACTTTTCATTTTTGTGTTTGAATAACACGATTTTTATCTGATTCGCAAATAATCATTTATCAACTTTATTTTTCCTTCAAGAAAACCTTTTTTCGTTTCAGTACTTTATTGTGCCATTGTCTGTTTCTAAAATCCAAAATCTCATATTGAGGCTACATTCATTCATCCCAAAATGACTTATGTAATTCACCCCAAAACTAATAGCAGTTCGTAGCACCAACTATAATAAAAGTAAAATACAGCCACAATAATTATAATCATTCTGTTTGCACAAATGGCTAGTCTACAAAATTCTCATTTACATTTAACTTTATTCTACTTTATTGTTAAGCAAGCAATAAAAAGTAGTTTTCTCTTTCTCTGGAATACAGTCTTTAAGTTTTCATTTTAACTTTTGGAAACTCCATTTTCTCATTAGACTGATCAAGAGATGCGTACATGTTTTTCACCTCATTCACCTTTGGTTCTTCTTCATAGTCGCCGACGCCTGCTTCATAATGACATCTCTCAAATGGGAAAGAGTTACAATGAATGGCAGTAAATGTCTCAATAACAATTTGTCTAAATGTATAGTGACAACAACAATGATTGCATAGCTTGTCGTAGTCATTTCCGCTCTGTTGCTAACTGTAGGTAGAGTTTAACAAAATTCTCTAACTCCTGCAATTCCACTGTTATGGCTTTGATTATATTTCTGAATTCCCATCCTACACATTGGACATCCTTAATCAGCCAATTAATGCTCTGATCCTGCTTAACCATTCTTACTCTTAGTCTGGAACTGATTATCTTGTTCCAAATTTGCCCGGCTTTTTCAAATCGATTTCAGACCGTCTACAGTTACAATTTCAAATAAGACATCCAGGGCTTTACCTACATAGCCCTTCTGGCTCCTGTCTCGTTATTTCGCTATAAGTCTAGATCCATTAAATAATCATTTTCCTTCTACTGTCTTTCCCGCATGAGATCCCGATCATCCATCATTCTTCTCAGTTCGTCAAGGGGAATTTCATTCTTTGTATCTTTTGACTATGGAAGTGTGCAACCTATGAACATACGATGATATCAATGTTAAATAAACTATGTCAAACACTGGCAGAGTAAAAGAGAATGTATTAATACTGTCTTGGCGAAATGTATTTTAACTCAACGGAAAATAATGGGAATCAATAAAGATAAAAGAAATCAATGAGAGAAAAAATGAGTTCAGCTGAATATGGCCACCCATCCAAAAATATGTGATCATTTTGACAGAGTATGCAAAAGTAAATGTAGATGTAGCTATTAGAGGTTGGATCAAGAAGTCCTTAGCCTGACACATAGTATTAGCTGAATTTGTATCTGGTATTTGCACAGAATAATGTTTGATCTATCTGATTAATTTTCACCACCGAATCAAGTGCATAGACAAGGGTGGAAATTATTTTGAAACTACTTGGTATTACATTAATTATTACTTGAGCTATGGTAGGAAAATTAAATCTGACCCATCATTTTAATGGCCTCGCCCGTTCTGCTTCTGTAAAAAAAAAGCCTGGGTAGCACAACCAAACAAGTGAGTGAAGCGTAGACATAAGGAGAGCAAGTAACATTATGTGGAAATAAATGCCCAACATATATATATATATATACTGAGCGAGAGAGAGTGCTGTGGAAACTGAGAGAGAGAGAGAGAGAGAGAGAGAGAGAGAGAGAGAGAGAGATAGAGAACATCATAGATCGATGATGCTAATGTTTAAAAGTTGGTACATCTCAGAAAACTGGATTTCACATCGATTGAATCGAGGAAAATTACGACAAATAACTAATTGTTTCGTGGGAAAACAGCCAAGGAAGCCAGACGACAGTCTAGTTGGAATCATGGTCCGTAAAGTATTTGATAGTCTGTTTAATCAAGCAAAGAAGCTGGCCACTTAGGCAATTTAACCAACATTCCCAAGAGTCAGGAGTCGAATCTAGGTGGAGTTAATTTCTCTTATCTGGATACAAGGGAGTTGATATTTGAAATGTAGAAGCGAGTGTATGAGCCATTTGCAGAGGCGTTAAATCCGGGACAGACCAGCGATAATTACGATTCTCTCCTTCGCACGATGCAGGAAAGAGTTTATTCACTAACAGAACAAACGAATATTTGCACAGGTGTGGACTAATTATTTCTTCCAGAGGAAATAAATGCTACGATATGAGAAAAAAGTGTCAACATGTTCTTTTGTCAAGTGCAGGATGATTTTTTCATCTAGTTTCCGTTCAAATGATGAAATATAGGAATGCAAATTATACGTACTCTACATACTCGTGTATAAGTCGAACTCTGATTTCAGCAGTCATTTTCAATCCAGAACTCGGAAATCACTTATTTGATAAATGCTTCATATAAAATTCGGTACTTTGAATGAAATCGAAGTAACAGATCATTTTATTTAACTGCATATAAAATAAATTTCATAAAATGAACACCTCAATTTTTTTCTGATTTTTTTAAATGGTTGTTGAATCGGAAAGACAAAATATTGAAGGCAAAATCGTTACAACTGATTAGTATGCTATTTTATACTGAAATGCGGAAGCTTTCAGGTTTCCACTGAAATATTTTCAAATATTGTACTACAAGATTTAATGAAAAAAACAAAAATAATAACACTTGATTGGATGTAATTGTGTTTATTAACATTAATTGTTTTAATTATTTTCCCAAGGATTTATGACAAATGAAATACCATGCACGACATACGAAGCAGGTTTTTGCTAATAACTTCGACAAAGAAAGTATGTCATACCGTATATTAGCCAGTTTAAATGACTATATTTAACAGTGTAAAAGACAGCATATATTACGTAATTTCTATTCCCAAAATTACTTTAAATTGCCCTGCGTCTTATATGCGACGTTGGAGCCTCCTTACATCTGGCTAATTTTATGCCCGACTCTCACTTCCATAAGTTGTAATTTTATCTCTGGCTGCCACTTTGCTTGTATTTAGCGCCATAATTTGATTTACTCTAGCGACATTGACATTGGTGATTTTATTATTATTATTTTTATTTTCTTTGATATCTGGCGTTTACACATTTCTTTCCGGGTCCCGCCCAGGCACCTACGGTTAGAAATGGCATCATGACACTTTCCATTGCAAAGAAAAAAAATAATTACATAGATAAAGCCCTTCGTAAAGTGTGGGCTGTACTTGTCAGAACAATTTTTTGTATCTCTTTGAGGCATGGACTTCCAGGCATCCTTTCAATCAGCCTACTGGAATCTTTTCCAACCAGTCCAAGGGCTCCAACTACAACAGGGATTGTTGATGTTCCCATGTGCCACATTTTTTAGATTTCTATTTATTATTATTATTATTATTATTATTATTATTATTATTATTATTATTATTATTATTTCCTTTGATTTGTGTTGTATAGACATTTCCTTCCGGGTCACAACCAGAGAACTAAGGTCAGAGATGGCTTCGTGACATTTTCCACTGATCAAACACATTTTACATAGATAAGGCACTTCGTAATGTGTAAGAGATACTTGTGAGTACATTTTTTTTGTATTTCTTTAAGTCTTGGGATACTAGGGGTCTCGTCTGTCGAAACTTTTCCCAATCAATCCGAGGACTTCAAATACAACTGGGATTATTGACACGTGCCTCAATTTTGAGATTTCCACTTCAAGATCGTTGTATTTTGATATTATTATTATAAGACGTAAGGCAGACAGCCGTGTGTTGTTATGGTTACATAACAATGATTTGTTCTTCTAACTCCAATAACATCACTAGCGTTACATGGACAACGTTCTTAGTACTTATAAAGACAATTTTTTGTATTACTCTTAAGCTGCGATTTTTTCAATGGGCTGTTGTGTTCCTTTTTTATCATTCCAAGCGCACCTACTATGACTGATACTATTCTTGTTTTCAATTACCACATATTATCTATTTCGATTTCTAGGTCATTATACTTCGATATTTTTTCAAATCCCTTGGTTACTATGTTGCAGTCTGCTGGGCAAGCCATATCAATTAGTAATCAAGTTTTTTCTTTTCGGTTTTTGACAATTATGTCCAGCCTATTAGCTTAAATTTTCCTGTCTGTAAAGATGGTGTAATCCTATATATATCCATTTGGTGCAATTACAGAACATCCTGAGATTAGATGGTCTATGTTGATTATTATTATTATTGTTGATAATGTAAAAGAATTTATTGTAAAAAATTCTTGTCTAAGTAATAATTCTGCACCCCGAACTAATTAAACAGCTCAAAACTAAAGAATTAATATAATGTAACTGAAAGAAAAAAAAGAGTGGTGATGGTAAAACACGAAACTGGGAAATAACATTAAATACAAAGCGGCTAAAGAAGAATAGACTGGGGAAGGTGTCTGCATGTGTGTATGTGTGTGTGTGTGTGAGAGAGAGAGAGAGAGAATATGTGAGTGTGTCAGAGAGAGAGAGTGAGTGACTGTGTGTGTCAGAGAGAAAGTAAGTGTTTTATGTGTGAGAGAGAGAGAGTGAGGGTGTGTGTGAGAGTGAGTGTAAGAGAAAGAGAGATTGAGTGCGTGTGTGTGAGAGAGACAGCGAATGCGTGTGTGTGTGTGTGTAAATGCGTGTATATGAATGTGAGTGAGTGTGTGTTTGTGTGTGTGTGTTTGTGTGTGTTTGTGTGTGTTCGAGTGTTTTGTAGAATTTTACCCTCAAGAAACTATCAGCATGCTATCGTTATGCCATTCGCGCTATAAACGACAAATAGAGAGAGATAGAGAAGAGAGAGAGACAAGAATTAGTAGAGAGAGAGAAAAGAGGAGAGAGAGAGAGAAGAGAGAAAAGATAGAGAGAGAGAAGAGAGAAGAGAGAGAGAGAGAAGAGAGAGAGAGGAGAGAGAGAGAGAGGTTCCCATGCTTAAGAGAGTATCAGCAAGAGGATTTGGGTTCACACCTGCGCTTATGAAGAATACGCGACGTCGCCGCATCTATCGACAGCCAGAAGATGAAGAAAAGCTAAGCGTTCTTCTTTCTCGACCCTACATTGCCTTAACAACGACAGATGACAGAAAAAGAGGGTTCTACATCAAAGGGAGAAGTGTTTCTACCCAAATCATAATTTATGAGGCTCCAAACATTAGCAGAAGTGCGAAAGATTTTTCCGGGATCATAACATTGGTGGCACCGCTCGATGAGGATAAAATACAGCCATTGCTCAGCTGGTTATGAATAAAAATATTACGATTTCATATTTTACAAATGCACAAAAGGAAATTTGTTTTGAACGAGGACCTATAGGGAAAATGGATGAAGTTCCTACCATCCAACAATACGCTAAAACCTTTTTCTGAATAGACCATTATGAAATGGGGGAGTGACTGCCTGTACATCTCTTATGGGGTAAAATACGGTAGTTTATTAGGGCATTAGGCTTAGAACAATCTGCCCCGTGGATTAAAAAAGGGTTCGGTTCAAAATTCCAACAAATATAAAGTGAGGAAACCAAAGCGTACAACAATCGAAACGTCGTGAATAGAACAGTAAAGATGAGTCCGAACAATGTAAGTAGTGTAAAAAATAACAATACCTCATCTCAGGAATATAGACAGATATTTATATAAATATACATATATAGAGACACACACACACACACACACACACACACACACACACGTATATATATATATATATATATATATATATATATATATATTTAAAGACATTTTTATGTTTAACATTCTTTTTATAGATACAAGTATTTAAGTAAATATAATAAACAGTATTAAATAACATTTACCGGCCTGAATGTCCGAGAAATTTTCATAGAAAATATTCGACCTTTATAACCGAACGATCCTCAGTGACCGAATCGGTTAAGGCACCTCAGGCTATATGACGGTTCCGTATAGGATACAGGTTCGAATCCTGTCGGAGGACGAATATTTTCTATGAAAATTTCTCGGACATTCAGGCCGGTAAATATTATTTAATACTGTTTATTATAAACAGAGCATTTACTTAAATACTTGTATCTATAAAAAGAATGTTAAACATAAAAATGTCTTTAAATAATTGTCGGACTTTATCCATTTCATAATATATATATATATATATATATATATATATATATATATATATATATATATATCTGTGTGTGTTTATATGTGTGTGTGTGTGTTTATATGTGTGTGTATTTATATGTGTGGGTGGCAATAAGTGGTTACTGAGTTTGAGAGAATATGAGGAAAAGAAAACATTATTAAGGAACGAGAACAATAAAAGAACAGGAATTAAGAATCAAGACGATAACTAGTGACATTTAAATTTTTGAAGATCAATGCTGATCCGAAAGCAAGAAGCCTGAAAAGAGCTCCACAGGAGAGAAGTGCGAGAGAAGAAACTGTTAGTATAGAACTTACGGTTACATCTAGCCATTTCAACTGTAAAATGTTGAGACCTCGACGCTAATCTAGTCCGTTCTTGGTATGACGATAAACTACATCCGACGCCAAGGCCTTTGATTAGGAGATTGAAAGTTTTGAGGAGCAAAGAACCACCCCCTAATTGTTTTTGTTCCCAGGTTCACCCGGACACAGGGTGATAGCACCTGATAGGGTTCGAGATATGGGCAAATAGTGACCCCCACAAAAAAATCAACACTACATTTTTATAATGAAATTACCAACAATACATTTTTATAGTAAAAGTATCAATCAATACAAACCTAAAAGGAGACATTTTTATATTAAAATTACCAACAATACATTTTTATAAAAAATTACCAACAATGAATTTTATCATTTACAAACTAAATATCTAAAACGACGGACGTTTGCTCTGAGAATATACAAATGTATATTATGTACCAAATATGCTGACGCCATAAAATTGCGTGCAAAATATTTAAATTTCGGCATTAAATAACCCATAGAGATTGATGTGCCGCCAAACAAAATTAGTCAACCAATTACGTACTGTGCTTACATTTATGAAATCCAAGTAAGAAAGAGGAAAGCTCATCAGAACAATTACCGTAGAAATATTTATACTAAAAGGCACAGGAAAGCTACGTTGACTGTGGTGTAAAAGTGACTGGAGCAGAGATGCTAGGTCAGGATCAATAACATTGCAGATTCTTCTTTGGATTTTAATAATTTCTATTCGATGAAATATTGCAATGTTAAAAAATTAAAAACAACGTAAGTTAAAAAGAAATTCTTTGAAGCCATAATAAAATAGGTTTAATAAGTTTTCTCCATGACAACCATAACCAACCCCCACAAGATAAAAATATAACGGCAATTTCTAAAATTTACTTAGATAAGCAATCTTGATTTCTATCATGTAATGTTTGCTATTGAGTCGGCATTAATCTTTGTACGTAAATTATTTTATCACCCATCCATTCCACTCGAGGTAATTCAAATATTTAGCCATGGGCATATCGTGCCTTTAACACTTTTAGATTAAGCACCAGAAAGAAAACTTTTTTTTTCGTAATTAAAATCATTCCTCGAAGATATAATGTATATTAACGCATGTAAATACTAAATTGAATAAAATCATTGGCCTCTTGATCTTCACTCTAATACTCTTGACCTGAAACTTCACACAGTTTTTGTAAACTATATTCGTCTGATAATTCTGATTTTTTTTTATATATTCCAACTTTTGCTTTTTGATGAACTTCTCGTCAGCGATGATCACCGATTGTTCATTCGGTCTACCGGAAACGGATTTGATATGTGCTTTGCACTTCCGGTGACAATGCTTCCAAATAAAGGCTAACTTCCGCCGACCTTTTGGCTTCATGCGCCATGTTTAAACGAACCAAAACTGATTAGAACGAAACTTCTTTACAGCAGAAAAAAGAAGAAAGTAGATGAATGACTAAAAAAATCTAATTATATTTGAAAGATTCAAATTTTAACCAATATGAGTAAAATACTTTTCTCTCTGTTTTTACAACGAAATCTCTGTGAGTTATATTTGAAATGTCATCTTGTCAGTGAAGGTAACAGACTTCATTTAGCTATTTTGATCATTTTCTGACAAAGAAGCATAAACACTGGAACTTTTCCATTGGAAAAAAAGAATCTAAGCAGAATTTATTTTGGGAAACATCGCTCAACGTTGTTATCTTTTTAAGATGGCTTTATTTTGTCTTTCGTTAGGAAACTCAGATGTAATGTTGCAGACACGCATGCGCGTGTGTCAGAATGTGTGAGGACAATAAGTTATTTTTTGAAGAAAGAGTATGAATTGTTATGTTGACGTATCAAAATAAAATGTTACAACGGAATGTGAAATAAATTGTTAGTAAGAAATTGAAGTTAGTCCGGTGCAAAAAGAAAAACTCTTATTAAAGGATTTTATTATTTGGGGCGGAGAAATTAAATTCAGTATAAATTTACCAGAATTTTACGGGAATGTAGATTTGCGTTAGACAAAAACATAATGCACTTTTATATAAACGAAATGTATCAACCAAAGAGGACAGAAAAGAATAGAGTTCAGTCAGGAATGTTTAAGTCAAAGTGGAGAATTCTCAGTGATATGTGAAGATATAGGCCGATTGTCTTACGATGAAGAAAAGCAACAAGTAACCATGCTTATTTCACTCTTAGACAACTGGAGCTTATTAACATATAATGCCATAAGCTAATGGGTTTTGCCCCCTCCTCAACTCTGCAGCAGATATTTTGAAGAAATGATTCTGAAATAAAAGGACTTCTTAACCTTTACACGTAGAAATACCTGTGTTGTTATTGCATTTGCTTATCTATCTATGAGAGATAGAAAGAGAGAGAATGAGAGAAATAGAGAGAGAGAGAGAGAAAGAGAGAGAGAGAGAGAGAGAAAGAGAGCTCACGTCAACAACACCAAACTTTTAAACAAAGAAAATAGTACTGAACAGTGAGGTAATATCCTCCTATATGGCAGTAAATGCTCACAGATGAAGAATAGACGAAGCAAAAAAAATGTGGTTCTACAGAAGGATGTTGAGAATATCATGAACATATGACCAACAGCGAACTTTTAGAGAAAATGAAAAAAAAAGGACACTTATACTTAACATCAGAAAGGGACAGTTTACAGTACATAATGAGGAAAGAGGGCTTGGAAAATTCGATGCTTACATGACAGATTGAAGGTAAGAGGGACAGAGGAAAACAATACATTAGCTACGAAGCGGGAAACAATCCAAATTTTAAATTTGGATTGTCTTCCAAAAGTTGTTCTAAGTCGCGTGTTATTTCACCGCGTCTTAAAGTATCTGTTGTTCAAATCGTTTATGGAGGACTATTTAACTTTGATGTCTGAGCAATGAATTTTCGGTTGTGTTAATACGGTGAGTATTTTATTATATTAGCATGAAATATGTCCTGTATATCTGATGTATCAATTTCTTTAGGTCTCATTTCAGGCCTCATTTTATAAGATTCTTGTTGAAAGCACAAATAAAGTAAGATTTTTCCTTATAAGGAGGTTCAAATTGAAGGGAAAATTCCAAGGACGGGTAAGCAAAGAGACTCTGATTTTGGTTTTGTTTATTCCGAATTGTTGACCTTTAAGTTGTTGCAATGTTATGACAAGATTTAATTCACAGAGTAGCCAAAGTTAACTAATGGGGCAATAGATGTTTTGTACTATTATAACTACCGCTAAGTTATTATTTTTCAATAAAACATCAGCATTTTTCTTTACCTAGCTATTAGTAAATTTAAAAAATAAAACAGCTTCAACTAGGATTCGAACCTGAAAACTCGAACTCGAAATTTCTTTTTTTTCAGCGTTGTTACCCTTTCGCTACCTATATCACTATCCACCCCATTCCTTCCACTTCTCTCTCTCGACTACCCTCTTTCACTCACTCTCTCTCTCCGTGTACAAGTTATGTTTGTGCCCTCGGATGAGTTTTAGCTTGAGAAATGGACAGCATTCAACACAGAGGACAAAGAACATAATGTGTGATGACTACAGGATTGTTTGAGTAGTGTTTCGTGTTCTGCCTTGGTTTACGGAGAATGTCAATGCGTGATTATATATATATATATATATATATATATATATATATATATATATATATATATATGATCGACTCTCCCGTCGAATTTGATGTATGAGGGTCAGGCAGATCAGTTCCTAGAAACTGAAAGCCCGACACCGACACATGAGATTTGATTATAGTGGTGAAGGCTTTGTGCAGGGCCATCCACACTTTTTGGAGGGACGAATACAGGGACCTGGTGCAGCGAATGCCACAAGGTCCCCAAACGATCCATCCACAGGTTTTGAATTCAGAGTTGTCCTTCTCCTAGACCAGTTGCCATCCAAGGCTATAGAACCCAGTCTGTCCTGCTATTTACCCATAGTTATCAAATTTATAAAGAAATTTAAATTGCACATCTGTTACATAGTTTTAGCTGGCATAACTTGCATTTGGTACATTTAAATTAAAATTATAACATTTCTAAAAAGAAATAGAAGGATGAATTTAATCAAAATTTTCTCGATTATTAATATTAACGGTTGAAAGTTGTGGACGTTTTGTTTAAAAAGTTGGCCGGGTTGTACGACTGCATATACGCCGATTTGAAACCTGTAGTAAAAATTGAATAGACAGGTCTTGTTAGTAAAATTCAATAGGCGTTTGAATACATTCTGACTGTATATGTGCATATAAATATATGTATGCATGTGTGTTTGTCATCGCATTGTTATCTAGTATTTTTGTGTTGAAATATATTTACCAGAAGAATTATATACAGATAAAGAAAAATATTCAAATTTTATTAAGCTTATCAGAACATCTAATATTTATCTCGATATCTATTTTATTTAAAAAAAAGAAACTTTATTTGTCAAAAAGATATTTCGCTCTTGCAAAAAAAATGTATACAGAAATTAAAATTTTAATTTTCTCCAAAACTTATTTGCAAGTTTTAATATCTTCTAACAATAAAATTTTCCCATTTAGATTTAACAAAAATCTCCTTTTTTCTCCTCATAATAAATTAAGATTAAGTAACATTAGTTTGAAGAATGTTTTCAAAGTTAGGATTTGATTGAAAATTGAATAATTGATGACATTAACTATAATTACGTGGGGGTTATTTGATTAAATTCATTTCGCTGCTGTCAACTTAATACAGATCAATAGATACAACCAACATGGCGACTACATGATGTTACTCGTTTAATTAGATTGCTTGGTTGATCCCATTTCTTACGAGATTTGCCACCGGCAACGAAACTTCAGGTAAATTGCATTGAAAACATTTGCTTTTTCGTAAAACATCAGTGAACAGTTCTTTGTAGCCTGTGGCCACAAAATTAGTGCTTACAGTCATAAAAAACATTTACTCATGTATAAAGCGACATAGTGATGCGCATGCGTGTGGATAGTAACTCAATTTATGTGATCTACTCGCGTCCTGATCAGTAATAAAAGAAGAGTGTTTTTGTTTTTCTAAAGTATTTCGTGTGTCTAAATTGCATCAGAATAGATACACAACCTGCACTGATATTATAAATGTCAGTTTTTGTTCGCTATCTAATCCAAGCAATCCATTTCTTCAATAAATCGATGACTAACTAGCCAGTCTCAAGATTTACCGTTGAGTTCGGTCCACTTTAGGGGTTCCATTCTTGCTGCTATATTCTTGATTAGGTCTAGCTGGCGAGCATTTGCTTTACGGTGATGGCTAAAAATATAATCTGTTGACAATTCGTAATTAATTCTGTTCCACTGGATGCCTTACAATTCCGTTCTCACTATGTGCTTTATTAAAGAACAAACCATTTCTATAGTCGATTGGTTATCAAACTTGTTTTGAAGACCAATTTGATAATAATCGATCTTCACTGAATACCCCACTACTGTTTCCTTGTGCCAGAATAAACTTAATCATTAATCTCATTGGAAATGGCATGAAGTTGACTTAGATCAACAAATTTCTTCTATTTGTCATGTTTGCTAATTTTCTCTACCTTCGAATAGTCAAATAAATAACTGAAGTTCAGAGAGGAACGATTCGTCCCTATACGACATCTACTTAGTGGATTAGGAAGAGCAGGGTCAGACATGTCTACGGCAATGTCTGAACGACGTGGATATTTTGGGACATAAGCACAAAGTTAGAAAAATATCTTGTAGTTTACAATCAGTAAAGATGCAGAAATCGTATTTTCTATTTGCCATGTCTGTCATATTCGCTTTTCTCTCCCTCTTTCATTATCAATCTATCTCCGGAGATCGATAGATAATGATTTATTGAAGAAATGCATTGTTTTGATTATACAGATAATGATGAGAGAAAGACAAAATATAGTGACTCAAGTTCCACGAAAAAAATGAAGGTTTTAACCTTACCATAGCGACAATGGTTGCCATAAATGAGGTTACATTTAAACATGTTTAGGAATATCTATCTGCCCAGCATACAGTTTGATAGCAAATATGAAACTTCTACTGATGTGTTCAGGAGTATAATATCGGAAATGCACGACCATAACAAATACTGCATGAGACTCAAAACTGACTGGTAAAAACCTCTAACTATCATCTATCATAAGCGGGCAGAAATAGAAGAGTGTATAAGATGCAGCATCCTGTTTAGAATAAAACAATTGGTTGTGGTTGGGAACAGTGAGCAGAATCAGTGAGTCATTCTCCACAGCGTTAGTCGCCGAATTAAAATCTAAGAAAGAAGAATTTCTCCATATCGGAGAGCAAGTTTATGTCAACCCATTATAAACTAAAGAACAAATAGGAAATGTTTATCAATCTAACATGTTTCACATTTAGAATGCTGTTGTCTTTTTCAAAGTATAGACTGTACAAATCTCTGGTAGTCTCCATTCTCCTATATGGACGTGAAACGTGGACATTGTTGGAAGAAACAGAGAGAAGGATGCAAGCATTTGAGAAGAAATGCACGAGAAAACACCTTGGCATCTTCTATTGGAACATAAAACCAATGAGTTTGTGCGAAAAGGGTTGAAAGTTTTATGGGCCATCAAGAACCTCTTCTCACCATTGTCAAACGGAGAAGAATGGCATGGTTTGGACACATTACAAGGCACAACTGCCTATGCAAGACCATCATGATAGACACCGTTGAAGGTGGACGTAGAGGAGGGTGCCAACAAAAACTGGTTGGACAATGTCAAACGATGGACTGGTATGACTATACCAGAATTTTCTGATGGCTGCCGTTGATAAGACTGTTGTGGAGGAGATTCAATATGGTTTCTGTATTCGGACCCCTCCTATGTTTACAAAAGTCAAAAGGATGATGTCTTTTTCAAGACGTGTTGATCTTTATCCTTCTGTTGTATTCCCATCCATATTTGATCCGTATTTGATCCCAATTCATATCAACCTTTCGTTAGAATCAGATTCATATATTGTAGTCTTTATTTTAGTAGGCATAATTAATTAAACTTCAGTTTCAAACACAGTTTTATCGTTGAAGTGCCTGCACAGTGACTTAGGGGGATGCGTATTTTTAACAGCGAGCGTGTCTCTTGTTATGGTTCAAGTAAGAGTGATCGAAAAAGATTCTGAAATGAACTTAAGAACATCTGTCTTCGAGTAATGAATGATTAAAAAGCTAGTTAAGCAGACTGCATAACTTGTGGTGATTTCGACATCTTTTTCACTTGACCAATGAATATATACATCTATAATCTACATACTATATCTCTCGGGACAATATCCAGTTATTCTGGACGTCATGAAAAACAGTTGAGTCGCGTTGATATATCTTGGCAATCTATCTTTATTACGAATCTTTGAGAAGATTATTTCAACAGTAAGACATGTCATTGAGTGAGCTCTGTGACTATCACATTCATTATGAAAATCCGCCTACCCATTTTTTGCATGCAAGTTTTAGGCACAGAAATATTTCACCCAAGTCTATCCCCCTTTCCACAGTCCAAATTTATTTCCTTGTAAGTGTTCTTCAAAACTACAGCGCTGTTTAGAAGGAGATTTCACACTGTGGAAGACATTTAGAAGAACGCATCAAGACTTATGTTAAAGATCCCGCCAAAAAAAACACTACAGACTTTTGAAAAGTGGAAGAGACGCTATGTTAAGGTTGTAAAAAGGAATAAAACACCAATGTCTAAGTTATGCGACAGTTTGATAATATTAAATGGCTGAACTATTTCTGTATTTCGTGTATGCAGATATGAATTCATCTTGAAGTTGGAAATTTATAGACATTTTCACACACCCAATTCTTTGGAAATTTGGTCTAGATCCGTTCAAGCAGGGTGTGCCGTTAAAGGCAGGGTTCGGTGTGTCGACTTGTATTGAATAAAAATTTCCGAGTTTTGCATACGATTATAGACATTTAAATGAATCTGCAATTGAGTGGGAATTTGTCACGGGAAAATTATTGAAATCTTTTACCTTTTTCTTTCTTTAACATGGAATAATTGCCTCAGTTCAATTTCGTGTTCTGTTTTAAATGAAGTGTAAACCTTGCAGACATGGGATGCGAAATGCTGGCGGGAAAAGTGATGGAAGTTAAAAACATGTATGAGAGGGTAATGAAGAACGATAAAGAATGCGAGAGGGAGAGAGGGAGTGAAATTACACACATGACCAAACACATATACAAATCAATATATATATATATATATATATATATATATATATATATATATATATATATGCGTGTGTGGACTGTGCGTGTGTATAATAGATGAATACTAATGAAGCTCGTATTGCTATAATTATTTGATTATTAAATGGTTTTTATGATTTCTTTGAAAGTTAATCAATAGAAAATTCATTGAGGTAAATTTTGAAGAAGAAATAAACACCATATATTCATGTATTTATGCGAAAGGCCTGCCAGTGTTAACAAAACGAAGGTTTATATGTGTGTGTGAACGCGAACGGTTGCGTGAGAAGATGTTTGAAGTGGTTTACATTGTCAGAAAGTTTTCACTCTCCAAATGATAAGCGACAGAATTCCTAATGTTTGGAGTTTTCATCAAAGTCACGGATTTCATTTTTGAGAGGACGCCGCTCAGCTTTCATTTTTTTCCTGCAAAATTACTAGCGATCGTCAGAATGCCGGGTATATCATTGGTATTCGAGGGGAAAATATGTTGTTCCATACATATTTATTTACATTATATATATATATATATATATATATATATATATATATATATATATTTGGCTTTCGGTTTTTAAGTAACGTAGTATATTATCTTTTATTAATGTTTTTTTTATTATTACTTTTATTTGTATAACAGTTATAACTTTCGTCCGTTCTTTTGTTTTGATTTTGTTTCGCATATTCTAACAGGTGTGGTTTTGTGATTTGTTTGGAGTAATTTATTTTGCTTATTTTATTGTTGTCTGTTTATATATTTATTTATTTTTCTATTTTAAGTTACGTAGTAAAAATTTGTTTTCATGTCTACATTTTGAGATTAGCTCGGATCTTTTATTTAATAATTTATTTTGATCTGGGAAGGTAATGATAGCTATTTTTTCCTCCAAGCAAAGTTTGCAAGTTTTTGATAGGTTGTTGTAGGCTGATGATTTTTTCCTTATTTTCCAAGATATTTTTGGTGTGGTGTGTGTTTTGTTTTTTATTTCCCAGATATACTTAGAAAGCATTGTGCTGTTCGCATATTTACTATTTGTGAAAGACATTTTGTGTACATAATTTCTTTGTTTCCATGATCCTTCGGTTACTCCTATATATACTTTTTCTTCATTATCTGCTGATTTTGTCGTGGCTTGGTAGATTACGTTGTTTTGTAAACAATTACCTTTTAAGGGACATTCGTTTTTTATTTTGCAGTTGCACGTATATATATATATATATATATATGAGACCACACACACAGACACACGCACACACACACACACCTATATATATATATATATATATATATATATATATATATATATAAATTTAAATATAAAAGTGAACATTGAATTCAACACTTAGCGGCAACAGGCTGTTTAATGCTAGGCGGCCTGACGATTGCATCTAGCATGAAACAGCCTGTCGCCTGTGTTGACTTCAATGTTCACTTTTATATTATATTTACATACGCTCTATCTCTGATATTGGGAACTTTATCCCATAAATATAGCACAACTTAATACCCCCCCTCTCTCTCTCTCTCTCTCTCTCTCTCTATATATATATATATATATATATATATATATATGGAGAGAGAGAGGGAGAGAGAGAGATAGATTTAGGCATATGTCTATTTTATTTTAATCCTCTCAAATTCACGGATCAATTTCTTAGTGTTGTTGATTAAACTGACTAAGAAATACACTGTAGTTTTGATTATTTCTTTTGTTTTCACAAATCACTTTCATTAATTATTTTGTCTTAGTAATTCACCCTTGAAGAGGATCTTGGATGAGATTGAAAGTACTTGGGAATGCGGTCAACATCCATCAGTCTATTTCACACAATATTCAGGCCATGTGTGTTGCATTTTGGCTCGACTAGTTATATATGCTGGTCAGTTGTGCATTATGGGTAGTAAGGATTATGTTTCAAATCATTCTAAAGACTATTCAGTAGAAATAATTGTGTGTCCGAAAGCGTTTATTTGCAGCTATTGTATGGTGTTAACATTTTATTTACTATTTCATATTATTTAATTGTTGTTTATTATTATTATTTACTTCTGTTTATGTGGGCGTTCAAAGTGTGTTCATTTTTATATTATTTACTTTAATTTTTAGTTTTTTGTCGTTTAACTATTTTTATTTTTTCAGGATTGGTTATCTTATTTGTTGAGTTTAAAGTATTGGCTTTGTTTAAAGTATTGATTTTGTTTAAAGTATTGACTTTGTCTAAAGTATGTTACATTATTTGCGATATATACATTGCATATATTATATTTTCACAATGGTATTTTACAAAGTATTCATTTTTAGTTTTCGATTTTTAAGTAACGAAGGAAAAATTGTTTTCGTGCAAATAATAAACAAATTAAAAACTACAAAAGCAGGCATAAATACAAAGTAAATGTGATAATTATAATAATCAACAATAAATAATTAAACAATCAATAAAAAATAATGAGTAAAAAGTTAAGAAACAACATTATAAAATAGCTACAAATAACTGCATTCGGATTCACAATTATTTCTAGTGAATGTCCCCTGGAATGATTTTAAATATAATCAATACCGCCTATTCAATAACCGTTAGAATATTACAATAGATATTACCACCTATAATGCATCATTGACCAGCATATATAAATAGTCGAACTCAAACACAACACACGGCCTGCAGAAACAGCATGAAACAGACTGTTACCATTTGGTGTTGACCTCAGCGTCCACTTTTATATTTTATATTTACATACACTCTATCTTTGTTATTGAGCACTTTATCTATCAATATAGCATACCTTAAAATATATTTTAGCATATATATATATATATATATATATATATATATATATATATATATATTGCAAAGACAAATTTATTGTAACTGCGATAAAATCTGCATCCAGTTGTGATGTTGATTAAAAAAAACAAAACGTGCGAACACTTTTCGTAAATGCTTTAAATTTTTTAATTTATCCGTTGTAGTTATGCAATTTTTTCAAAACAAACGTATCAATACAAGGGAGCTGACCGGAACTTGGTAGAAATGTAAAATGGCATTGAATGTTATATGCATTTTACGATACATTATTTACATTATTCGGACTATTGTCCTCATCTATGTCGCCATATTTGTTACAACGTTTCGGCCGTTGTACGCTCCTGCCTTCTTCAGGTGGTTGGAATGAATCCATTATTTCGCTCACTGGAGTAGACTGTTCTAGTTCCACGTGCCATGTTTAATGGATGTCACTTATCAGTTATCTGTTAATTTCCCTCTAAAAGTTCTCCACTGTCTTAGCCAGGTATTGAACTCACACTCTTTGGGTCCTGTCACTGGATATAACCAACGCCTTTATCCACTGTGCTATGAGGACATCTGTGTATGAATTTCTGGGTATTATAAACCTAATGTCTTCATTTTTTACCAGTGCTCATATTGCAATTTTTGTTGTTATTATCGCTTTTTCTCTGGCACTCCTTATTACTGGTTCCCATATTGTATTCATTTCTATGCTTGGTCGACATGTTGTTGCTATATTAGTAATACATTTTGTTGAGTGTTAGTTGAATGATTTTGATATAGAGGGCCACGAGAATTTGAAGTGTTTGTTTATTATAATCGTGATGTTTTATATTTGGTGTTGTCAACAGGTATTTTTCTGTATTGTGAAGTTGAACAGGAATGTGCTTCAGATGCTGTGCAATAGAACGTGTATCTAACAAATGAAGTTTAAGACGTCTTGTTAATTTTGTGGTCGCCAAACCAAGATATGTACTTTTTTTTATCAGAGATACAATTTCCCAAAGAACATTTAAACTTATATATAATGTTTTTTTTCTCTAAAACACTAGTTGACGGGTAAGAGTTATTGCGTATTATTAAGTTGGTTGTTTTAAATTTAGTATATGTACTTAGTTTTAGTGTTTTTTGCGAGAATCATTGGGAAATAATTTAGTATACACACACAGACAGACAAACAAATATATATATATTGGCTTGCAAAAGTCACAGGATAGAACTATACAAAGGTAATGATAAATGGTGTTATAATAATTTGACTTAATTGAAATTCCATGACCTATATTAGTTGTACTTTGGTATTTGGTGAGTCATTGTGAAGAATTATCAGAGTTCGAGCGGGGTATGTTTACGAGTAGCAGACAGCTGGGACATTCCATTTACGAATGGAATATTTCGATCTACTATAGCAAGTTTGTACCTGGAAGAACTGATGGAAGGCATTAATGCCAACCGTGGACAACATAGGCCCGACCACGGTTTCTTACTGATCAGAACCAGAGACGTTTGACTAGAATTTTCTGCAGTAATAGAAAAATGAAACTGGCTTAAATCTACACCCACATTCAATACAGGAGGTAACAGATATATATGCTGCAGGTCAGATCAGCGATCGTTAAATCCCATAAGGTATACAAGCCAGCAGGTTGCTTTTACTAACACCACAACACCCGAGTGGAGTTGTGACATCACTAATTGGACCCTGGAGGACTGAAAGTTGTTTAACACGAGATAACTGATAACTGACATCCATTAGACATGGCACGTGGAACTAGAACAGTTTAACCCAGCGAGCAAAATAAAGGGTTTCAGTTCGATATTCCATCCATATGAAGAAGGCTGGAGTGTACAACAGCCGAAACGTTGTGATAAATATAGCAACAAAGATGAGGACAATAGTCCTAATAATGTAATTACTTTTAATCCATTTCATTATATAAATATTTATGTAGTATCATAGGTATATTCGTATAAGCTTAAGTGTAATAAATGAGGTTAGAAATGAAAACAAAAATCGATGCACTTTGTAACAAGTTATAAAGAAAAACTTCTAACAAGCGACTCCACGTGTTGTTGGAAATACATCGTATTTCTAAAATAAAGTATATAAACATCTGATACCCAGAATTTCAGATGATCCACGAACATGTGAAAACCCACATCAGAAGAAAACTAAATAGTAGAGAGATGAAAAATAATATCACTAAACATCAGAATGAAGCAGGCTTGAGTGATTTGTTATCAGCGAACGGTCTCACTTAATTATCATCCTACGACAAGAGTGCAAGTCTCGATTTGGGGACTGGCATTGGTCATCATAAATAAGCAAGATAAGAATATGAAGTTTCGGTTATCAAAGTTGTGATCTAGTGGGTACAGATGCCTTTCCAATCATCCGGAAATTATTAAATATAATTAAAAATAAAAAAGCCAGGTATTTTCATATTGAATAACTTTCTCCATAAAATATTTCACTGAGGATTTTTTTTGCTTCCTAGAAAACCTACAGATTTTCCTCACTCACTTCTGTCACTTCACTAAGTCGTTTAAATTTCCCTTCTAAGGACAATAAAAGTAGTCAATTCCCATAATATGCGTTGTTCTTTTTAACACCATAAGCAGGAAAACCTATAATGATAAAAATATACGGTGTGTGTGTGTGTGTGTGTGTGTGTGTGTGTTTGAAATATTCGTACAGATACAATCTTTTAATTTATTGTATTTACAACTAATGAATAAGCATACTTTTCATATAATTAACTGTACGCAGATGCCTAATAACTAAATATGCATAGAAAACAGAAAAAATGATTTAATAGAAATAAATCCCATTTATCCATTTTAAGGGTTGAAAAAAGTATTCGCAAAATGCAAATTTCAGATTTAAAAGAAAATTAAGTTGATTTAATACTATGGATTATTCAAGGGGAATACACTTAGATTCATAAAATCTAGACACCACAGAGGAAAGTTCATCAGAACAATTACCATGAAAGTACTTACAGAAAAGGCACAGTGAAGTTACGTTACGGTGGTTGCGATGTGACTGAAGCTGCAATGCCAGGTCTGGACTAATAACATTTCAAATTCTTGAATTGGATTTTATCAAGAATCTCTAAATATATAACAGGAGCCCCAGATCAGATATGGCAGCAATATTAAAAACAAGGACAAATGGTAGACTTATAAATATAAAAGCAAGATTCTGGCGAGAAAAATTGTCTAGCACAATACAGTTAACCAACTTTCATAGCTGCTGACCTAGCAATTGATTCATTTCATGTAATCGGAAAACGTTAACGAGAGAAGGCACAATGAGACACTCACCGGGAGGTTAGCATCAGCCATTATCATGAAAAGCAACAAGGATTCACGGAGACGATTACAATGAGCAAAAAGTTGCATATGTTATGTTTGTTCAATTATTTTTAAGCATTCAACATCAAGCAAAGCGGGAAACCACTAGCACGCAACGGGTTACAGAGAGTTGGAGCGAGAACAAAGAGTAATAGAGGAGAGGATGAAGAGAAGGATAAGAGATAAATCAGGGCATCTGGAGACATCGATTGACATTACATTTGAATAGTTGGAGATTATAGCTATCAGAGAAACAAGAAAAGTGGAGGGAGTTTCACACGCGAGAAGTGCGAGGCATGAAGCTATTGGAGTAGAAGAGACGGCTACATTTAACAGTTTCGACAGTGAAAGAGTGAGAGCGAAATGCCAGCCCAGTTGAACGCTTAAATTCATGAAGTCTGGGAACCAGCGAAAGCAGCTCATCGGAGCAGTTACCATGAAGGTATTTGTAAAAAAGACAGATGGAGACAATGGCACGTCTGTGAGAGAGCGGCTGCAGACGAGATGCCAGATCAGGGCCAATTACATTGCATATCCGTCTTTGGAATTTATCAAGAACCTTGAGACAACAAGAAGGGGCTCCAGACCATATATGGCAGCAATACTCCATGCAAGGGCGAATGGCTGATTTGTAGATTTGAATGGATCGACTCCGGCGAGAAAAATTTCCTGGCGCGGCACAGGGAGCCAAATTTCCTAGCGGTGGATGAAGCTATTGATACAATGTATTCGTTCCATCTCAGGTCAGCGGACAATGTGAGACCGAGCAATTGCAAAGAGGTTCTCTCGTGGAGTTGGGAGGCAGGGGTGGTTCTCTCTGGTGAGTAATAGAGAGCAGTTTTGTTTTTGAGGCATTAAAGTTAACCAGCCAATTCATGCCCCAGTCCACAACCGATTGGAGGACTTTTTCAAGACAAACGGATAGGTTAGTTTTGTCAGCGACACTAGATTTGTTTTTGAGACAGGAGTAAATAGTAGTATCGTCTGCATAGATGCCTACTTGGGAACCTATGACAGGAAGATCGTTAATGAAGATAAGGAACAGAGTAGGGCCTAGGATAGAGCCTTGGGGAACACCTGCGTTCGTGGGATAGGAGCTGGAGGACGACCTTCAATGTACGGTTCGACAGGAATGATTGTATTAAGTTGAACAATCCACCTGTAATTCCATAACCCTGAAGCTTGAGAAGAAGGCCGGCATGCCAACTCCTATGAAACGCTTTGGAGATATCAAGAGCCATGGCACGAGCTTCTCCGTTATTATGAAGTGCTTGGTAAACAATTTCAGTTATGACCGTAAGCACATCAGCTGTAGAACGGTCAAAGCTCATAATAATACTTGCATGTATCTAAATAGTAACTATTTTCTTTCTTTTTATAACTAAAATCCAATTATACATATTCGAATATACGGAATTACTTTTAGACAATTTGCACATTCAGTGTAAGTAACAGAAAAATATGTTGAAATGCCCTGAGATCGACATGAACAAGTAAATATTCCGATTGGGTTGAATTCTCTGTCGATGATGTTTCATTAAATTAATTTCCCGTCTCTTATCAGTTGAAACACCTGAACGGAGATGTAGACATAGAATAATGTTCCGTGTGTACTAAATTCACCGCATTTATCTCATAGTAACATGCAAAAAACAATAGATTATCTTGATGCGCTAACGTAATTCTCGTCTTTACGTTTAACGACGGAGAGTTTATTGGAAGCGGTTGTGAGATTAAAATCGCTAGTTGTGCATAGTCAACGGCTACAAGCCACATATTTTTGAGACACCTTTGCTTAAATGAACTTCATGAACGGTTTTCGTAGAATACATTATAAACAGTATGTGCACAAGTTTTAGGGAAACGCAGAAGATTATCCAGAAAAACGCGTAATAATAAAGGAAAGTGAATATATATATATATATATATATATATATATATATATATATATATATCAAGAAGAATTCGGTAATAAATTTATTTCGACAGATAAGTTTTTAGTTCTGCCTCATCAGGCCGAAAATGGTTTAAATTTATCCAGATAATATTTTAAAAATTATTATAAATTAAATCACAAGAGAACAGGAAGTAAATGTCTAAATTACTTGACCTAGGAAAAATTTTCCTTGGGATTTACATTAGTGAAGAGAGGAGTGTTGAAAAGAAAAAGGAGAATCAAGGTGTCAGCACAAGGAGCAGGGATAGGAGGGGGAAGTGCAAGTGATAGTGAAATACATTGAAATGAAATGAAATCAAATTTTATATCATCATCATCATCTAATTTGCGTCACTATTATATGAATCATCAACATTTATATAAAAAAAGAATATATAAATATAAATAAAAAATATATAAAAATCCTTAAATTCATTATCAGGCCTGACGATTGCATCTAGCATGAAACAGACTGTCGCCTCTAAGTGTTGACTTCTATGTTCACTTTTATATTTACACACACTCTATCTCTGATATTGAGCACTTTATCCCATAAATATAGCACATCTTAAGACTATATTTCTTCATATATATATATATATATATATATATATATATATATACATACACACCACCATTATATTCATCTATATATATAGATACTCATATATACATCCATTTATAATACACTCACAAATACATATACATATATACACATACATAAACACACGCACATACACATATATAGGTATACACGTACACATATACATATAGACATATACACACATACATGTGTACACATATATACAAACATATATAAATGCACAAAAAACATATATATACACATACATCAAAGCATATAACATGCAATCATCAGCCCCTAAGTGTCTGTCTCGGAGCATTATTTTAAATTTATTTTCAATGCCAGTCCTCCTCTCGTAGACACCTTGTTAATGAGAATGGATTTGTGTTAGCGATTGGTAGGGGCGTAAGGTATCTTATCCCGGGGGAAGCGGTCTTGGGTTGGAGTTTATTTATGGCCAGCACCTTTGTTGTTTGTAGTTTAATATCAGTTCCTACTTTGTGGCATTTCCTTATACAGGCCCGAGTGTTTTTTCTGGGATTTACAGTAAATAGTTTTTGTACTACAGGTGTCCTAATATTATTAATAATGATGGGGGATTTAAACTTAAACCCGTTAAGATTAATGTAAATTAGTTGAGTTATAGATTTATAGATTGTGGGTAATAACCGAGTACCCAATGGAATAAATCATGCTGTCCAACACACTTATATGCGTACATATCTTCATACATATCTTCATACATATGTACATTTACATGTCCATACATATATGCCATTATACGTACACATATCTCCCCCACATATACACGCATATATTCTTATGTAATTTGGAATTTTTACTTTGTCTACATTTCGTGATTAGTTTTTTCCGTTGATTTAATAGTTTAAATTAAACTATGCAAACTTATAGTGCCTGCTATTCGCAATTGGTCACTGATCTAGACTCGACGTTGCTTAACATCGGTGATCGTATTAGAACTTGTGTATCAACGTGATATAGCCATAACCTGCCGGCTGGGAATTTGTCAAACAGAATATGTTGAAATACTGGAGCAGCATATCGTCTTCCTGTTGCAGGGAATAGCAGCAAGAGAACAGCTTGAATAAGTTCAGGGGTCGAGTGAGAATTGTAAAGCTTAGCCTAATGCCAGGAGTTGGAACTGTGTGTCGATGTCAAATACGATCTGGAAGATGTCTTTCCTGAGGACTAAGTTACACATGCTAACAAGAATCATTTGCATGAAGTTAGAACTTGCTATCATCGCTAAACACTACAGCTTGTCATTCGTTCCTCCAGGTGAAGCTCTCCTGCAAAACAGTTGAAGACTAACAGGATTATGTTGTGGCGTAACTAGAAGTCTGGGTAGAAAGATACGGGCTGCGAGTAACACACTCCGGATCTATGATGTATAGACACGCCCTCACCCTACACGGTCTTCAATCTAAGCTAGCGCCTGTACTATATAGCCGTTCAGAAACTACAGGTCTACGAATGTCAATTGAACTCTATTGTCGTCGAGATTGAAGCACCACCGACGTATCATTTCCCAACTGGGTAGCAATTATCCGAAATGACCAGCCATGAATAATCCAATCATTCACAAACGGCAGTAAGTGAAAAAAAAGGATAACATATGCGATTCCGGAGTATGGTGTTTACTTACACTGGACTTTTTTTACAATTATGAATTTTATCGCAGCATGTGTCCACGTGTTACTATGAAGCAAGATGGCTGAAGACTTTGTACATTTTGTTAGAATATATACATATATATATATATATATATATATATATATATATATATATATATATATATATATATATATATATATATATGAAGAAATATATTCTTAAGGTGTGCGATATTTATAGGATAAAGTGCTCAATATCAGAGATAGAGCGTATGTAAATATAAAAGTGATCATTGAAGTCAACACTTAGAGGCGACAGGCTGTTTCATGCTAGACGCAATCGTGGCCTAACGATTGCGTCTAGCATGAAACAAACTGTCGCCTCTCTCTATATATATTTATGTAGCGCACTGTAAGGTTTGGTGGGAATAAAGCAGTGATCGGTATAAAATAACAGAACTACCAAACATTTATAGTCCTAATAAATAAATATATGTTCCTCGCCTTCTGGTACAACTCTGAATTTCATGCAGGTGACAATTAACGTGCATGAAACTTAGGTTTTCACCAAACGGTGTGGAAAACACACACACACACACACACACACACACACACACACACACACACACACACACACACACACACACACACATATATATATATATATATATATATTAAAGTGTACATTAAGCTCAAAACCCATTGGCCAAACACCCATGCTTAAACAGAATCTTTAACACATCACGGACGGAAGATTGCGTTTAAGCATGAAACAGACTGTCGCCGTTGGGTGTTGACATCAAAGCACACTCTTATATTTACATACACTCTATCGTTGATATTGAGCACATAAAACCACCTTTAAGCGATATTCTTTTTCATGCTGCTATTCAGCCACTCAATGTTGAACATGGACATAATAGCTTGACCATGTTTTTCTAACAGTTAATATATATATATATATCTTCCTGTATGAAGTCTGTTCAGAATATATTCAGTAATTTCTAATAAGAGTTTGTTACATAGCCTTGGTGAAACTTGACAACTCTCTTGGGGATAGTCAATCGGCAGGGAGACGCCATTGGTCCAGCAACTGCGACCATCGCATTTCCAATTAATCATTTAGGAATTAATAATTAGTTATATGAAATTTTTTTTACAAATGTAAAATGCTGTTCGAAATACCATGGACAAGATTAAAAATTGCTGTTTTTTGTGAATTCTTACACGGAAGATTTTTGAAGAAGACTAAAGTGCCACTACTCTACTTAGGTTAATTTTCGTTAATTGCAAGTGGCTGGATACTTACCGAACATATCTCGTATCTGTTTTTTCCTTTTTTCATTCATTTTGGATGTGAAACGGGCTTTTGGGACTTTCTCAAAAGTTTACCACAAAAACCGGGCAAATGATGTTTTTCACGTTTCTTTTTATGTTTGGTGCAAATTATTTCCCTTTTCTGTTCAATGAATTCATTCGTTGCCTGCGTTTCTGGCTTCAGTCGAGCTTTTTTTAAAAGTACTTTCTGATTTACATATATATAAAAAAAACGTTTAAGTCGATACACATGCTTCCAAAAGTATATACGTGTGTGTATATACTTTTGGAAGCATGTCCATAATCACCCAAAAATCATTGGGAAGAGTGCCATAGAAATATAGCAATTAAGCAGATTTTGCACGCATTGCTACTGCATTCGATCTCCGCTGCGTGGTCTACGATAATATGCTTCAAACAAAACCTATTTTTAAAACGCTTGAAATAGAATAAAGAATGCAAAAATATTCGACAACACGCATATCAAATATTCCAGCTGATATCTGTTATTCAACATAATGTTTAAAGAAGTTAATTTCCTCATTTCGATCACTTTTTTTTCTGTTTATTTTTACGGTAGGTTTGACGCAGAGGCTTGGAGCTGGCTTAACGGTAAAAAAAAGGGAAGCCTTTCTCAAAAAGTATGTCATCTTCACTACCATCCAATGCGTTCCACTTTCACAGTTTCTTCTTGAGTGGCTTATTTTCATTGCAAGTTTCTTGCATTTTGAAAATTTCTGCACATTTCTTATAAATATGGAATAAATTTTGTTTCGAAATATGTAAACTACATAAAATAAACTTCGTATTTTTAATCGATAAAAACCGAAAAATAATCTTGTAAAATTTAGGCTGAATTTAACTGCTATAACTTCTAAAATAACAATGCGTATTATATATGTTTTTTTTAAAGGAATTTAATAACCTAAAGTTAAGGGTGCGTATTATACATTATAGTATATTTTTTAAGTTTTCGTGTCATCTATCGATCTTCCTTTATATGTCATGACCTTTGAAGATGTCAGGGATCATGGCTCTCCACAGCGTTTACTTACTCCCGTTACTCTCCATGTTTGTCCATCCATGCACAGAAACTTGTTTGGCATGTTGCTGCTTCCCTTCTCCTACCTTCAACAGACCCTGTGTTTGGGCGAGGGCTCCACAGACCTTACTCTACTGTCTTGACAGAGTTCAAAAGCGTCTCCGAGCTGTTGTGGGTAACAAATTATTCTCCACCCATCAACCTCTCACCCGAGATGTGGTAAGCCTCTCGCTGTTCAACCGCTACTTCCACGGAAAGTGCTCAGACAAACTACATTCACTGATCCCGCCGAGGCAAACCATCACAGCAAGAAAAAAACATACCACTTACATAGTAGCAAACCACCCAGATTCCCTTCGTATTCCATCGGTGAGAAGTAAGTTCGACTCAGGCAGCCTCTTTCCGCGAACCACAGCCCTGCAGAACCGACTCCTAACAGGTTTTTCCCTATCACTACAATCTTAACCTGTTTAAGGCTAACGTTAACCGTTATCTTCCACTACTATACACACAAATGGCCTCCTAACGTAACCCTCTACATCGAGTGGCCACCGGGCCTTGTAAAGGGTGAACCTCTCCGTAAAAAAACAAACAAGCAAACAAAATACCTCACTAACCGGCCATCACACGACTTCATCTCATCCAAAGGAAGATAATCGCTCTTTCTATATATTTTCCTATTCTTATACGCTTTCGGATTTCTGTGCCATATTTACGTTGTTTACACGACCCAGATAATTCAATTTCTTCACCTATTCGTTTTAATGGTCCCGTAGTTAACACTTTGGATTGTATATTTTGTTGACAATATAGAAATTAAATATTTTTATAGAGGTGCTAAGAATATAGCTAAACGGACTGAAGTTTGGTGAACTAAAAAACTAACGGAGGGAAGGAAAGAAAAGCACAATTATTATATGAAGGTTGCATAAATTTCTTGATTTAGACTATTTCACAGGATATTTGTGAGTGATAAGTAAGATTAGAATACAGCCTCCTGCTTATTGGGGGAAGCAAGCGCAGTCAGATTTTATGGTCGAGCGAATGAACGATCCTCGACTCTGAATTTATTGGCCTCATATTAATGTCTGGGTGAATTCGCGCATGAATGTGCTTCCAGAATATTCACCAAATTCTTTCAACATCCGTCTTTCTTTGACAAAAGACGTTCCGGTATTTCAACAAATCCTATATTGAAATTGGTTTGGAAGCCCCGACTCGGTTGTAACTCCCTTATCGGCTATCGATACTTGACGCTAATATAGCCGACATTTTAAAACGTCCTATCTCATACTGCTGATAATGCATGTACAGAAAATATTCATTCATTATATATATATATATATATATATATATATATATATATATATATATATATATATATCGAGAGAGATAGATAGATAGATAGATAATATTAGTGGTCAATATACATATATATATATAAAATATATAAATATACATATATATATATAAATATAAATACATTTTCAAGAGGATAGAATCCAGGTAGAACTCAATGTCCAGGACAGAGTAATAATATAATAAAATAAAAAGATCAAACACTAACCATTCCATGGTTATAATTTATTACACTGGAATCGTAATCACGATCCAATTCATCAAACTCCGTGATTAGGATTCCAATGTAATAAATTATAACCATGGAATATGAGTGTTTGAGCTTTCTATTTTATTATATATATATATATATATATATATATATATATATATATATATATATATATATATATATTATGTGTAAGTATACCCAAGTATTGGTTGTGCGTGCGTGCACGCATGCGTGTGAACTCGCGCGTGAGTATGTGTGTGTATCTACGCGTAATTTTCTCATGTTAAATAAAAGGAAAAACCTCGACTTCACTTCCCAAACTTTTTAACTTCATTATCGAAATTACATACCTTAATACACATACATACACAATGTACATAATGGCCGGCTATTCGTTATCCAAGTACACTTGTCTACTAGGGAGGCTAGACAATCCCTGTTGCAGACGCCTGTTCAGGCACATATCCGTGGTTTAAACAGTTTCCAGGATAGAGCACATATCTGACGTGATGGACAGTTCCTTTTTTGAAACCCTCGCTTACAAGGACTCTTGTGACTTAGCGCAAATACCGACGGTTCTGTCTAACAATTAATCACACAAAGGCAAGCAGGCGAACGTGCGTGCATGTGTGTGAGATCTTCTGCTAAACACGGACGCTGCCTAAAAATAGTTCAATTCATAACGGCATTCCCATTTAATCTAGTGATCCCGTAAATGAAAAAACAAACATTAAATCCCCAAATTCAAACAGAATTCATAACGAAATGTGGACAATTTAATTTGGCGACGATATTACAGTCGGGTGGGTTGGAGTAGATAATGTCTTCTTCTTGGTCGTAATTGATTTCATTAAACCCACATATTGGTTTAAAGGAAATCTTCTATTGGTCTGTAACTTAACCTTTTGATGGATTTGGTCCGGGTGACACTGTGTATGTGTGTGTGTGAGAGAGTGAGTGAGTGAGAGAGAGAGAGAGAGAGAGAGAGAGAGAGAGAGAGAGAGAGAGGAACACACACACACACGTATATTTTTTTATTGAAATTGGAGTAGATTTGAATAGCGAAATTAAATCAGAGCATTTTGTTTACTGATGGGAAAATCTGATCTAGGGCAGAAATTGTACCCATTGAATCTGGGTCATCAGAAGACAATGAAATGGTCGAAATAATTTTTATCGATTAAAAATTGAAATAGAGCTGAGTAAACTAGAAGGAACTTTGGAATTCACATGGTTTTGGTTGAAGCAGCCAGAACCCCGTGATAATCGCGTGCGAAGTAGTAGGGCCAAGGGTCAGTTATAACCAGCCGGGTTTATCTATATAAACGCGTAGTTATACTGAAAAAAGCGGACTGGAGAAAATTCTTGAAGAGAGAATAGAGAATTGACTCGGGCAAGCGTTGGGAGGAGGAATGCCACTATAAACTTTAAGCCCGGCACAGAAATCTTTACCCGTCCATCGCAAGAGTCATATATCGTTCTGAGACGATTTAACAACAATTTAATCACAAACACTCTCTCTCTCTGTCTATTAGTTTTTACGTTAAATACTTTTCTTTTCTGTAACCCGTTTCTTTTCTCTACTAGTCTTTTCTGCTATATAAAAGGCATTAACAATTCAACCGTTGAATAGTTGTTTGTCTGACTTTCTGCAGATATTATTTTTTTTTCTGCTGCATTCTACATTTCTTATCGCAGACTCGCCAGCCGTGTCTACATCTTCATTCGACCGTGAATGGACGGACATCACTTCTGCTTTCTGGATTCAATAAATCACAACGTGGGCAGGAAACAGAATTAAACCAACGGACTGGTCGAATAATCTACGGATACTCAGGGGACCTATGGCCACTCCCTTAAGTTCGGTTAGGACCGAGTAGACACCTCAACCCAGAGAGTAAGACGCCGGAGGTTGAGGGGCTGGGGCGAAAGTGCTAGAACACTCGGGGCGTCCATCTCTATTCATCAATTGGCCTCAACCCAAACAAAGGCTTTTTACAAACAGATCATGCGTCATTTCATTAAATAAGCTTCGTGTACACACATCCTACAATTTCAGGATTGCATTTGGACTTCTTATGATTTTTTAAGTGGAAGGTTATATTTGACCCGAGACATGGATATTGATGCAGTCATTCCCAGTATACAGGGTGATTGAAAAGTAACCCCCTAGATGGACTCGCCCGTTTTGTAAAAATTATAGTTAAACAGGAGAGGCCATCATACATAAAATAGGGAGTTACTTTTCAATTATTCTGTATATGTCTCGAATATTCCTTCATTTTAAGTAGGTGACAATACATATAAAATATGTCATCAAATATCTTCAAAATTAGAAATAATAGCGTATGGTAAATTGTGCTGATAACTTGTTAGTAGTTTCCTTCTATAACAAAAGGTTAAATTACAGTAAATGATATTTCAAAATTGAAAAATTTCACCATGGATTTTCTACACGGCTACAATAACATTTTCCATTTTAAAATTTTCATTCACCCTAAGAATTTTCTTTATCAAATGTTTTGTTAAACATAAATATATTTCCAGGTTACCAACAAAAGAAAATATTTGATTTTTTTTGTAGCTCGAAGGAATTGGCAGAATTCTTAAATTCAAACGAATGAGAACAAAATATAAAGATATCGTCGGCTACAAAAAATGGTTGCAATCAATTGAAAGGATAAATAGCAAATCAAATCTTAAATAAAGTCGAGATAAAAAAAATGTAAGTAAAACATATTTTGGCAGAATGTTTAAATAGGAGAAAAATAATCCCGCAAAAGAAGTCAAAAGAAAATAATCGAATTGATCAGAGTTGATTGGTTGGATAAAATGATTTTCCCGAGTGCTACTACGAATAGCTAATCAACAATATATCGTAGGATAAAGAAGGAAAAAACTGACACAACGTTTTTTATACCAAATTTCAATCAATACCAGGCTCGATAGCCACTCAAGGGAGAACGTTACTGTTAAAAAGGTTATGAAGAATGAGGTTAGTTATATAAAAAGAAGGATAAATAACGATTCAGCCTTGATTTGAAGTGATTAGGATTGTAGTGCTCAGGAAAGCACCCACGTGGGAGTCTGTTCGAAAACGTGTCAGTTCACGTAGGAGAAAGACCTGCCTTAGATTTGGAATACAGAGAAAATGAGGTTGATTTGTCCTTGTGGAAGTAGCACGGCGTGTCTTTAGCTGTAACGGCATATCAGCTGGTGGAATTAAAGAATGGAGCTCATTTGAATATTTACCATGGAAATAGCGATAGAATTGTGACATTGCGTCTTTGGAAAACAGATTGCAGAGGAAAATAAGTCTTTCCTCACAAGACTGCTTTTACAGACGACAACATAGGGAACGGAACTGGATAAGGCATTGTCAATGGAAGACGAGATGTAAGATGACGAGTTCAAAACTCAATGGAATAAAGTTATTTATTCCGAATTTCTGTAGACAAATGGCTGAAGAACCAGTCAGTTAAAAAAGTTGCAACTAAAAGTAGTAAAAAAGGGCGATATAAATGAAAGTATTTTTAATGTTCTGATTTATTGATTTATTCTCTAATTCCCAAGATTGAATTCTTGCTGCTTCTTTTTTACGATAATGCCAGTTTTTTACGTAATTTACGGGGAAAAGAAATGTTAAACGTGAAAAGTAAAATATATTTAAATTGCAGAAGGGCAACAAATAAACAAAAAGCAGTTTTTTAGTGATTTTGATCAAAACTAGAAAATGAATTAAAAGATGTCTGTAGATTTTTCGTAAAATATCCTAAAATACTTAAGTACATTTGATCAAACGGTCTTGGAGGCATTTAAAGATTGAAACTTTTTGAATGTCAACATCAGTGCAGACTACCACGCCATTTTCTTCGTCCTTAAAAGTCAATTAAATAAAAACATAAGTAGTCTCATTAAGTTTTATTTTAAGTGGAATGACGCCTATTGACCTTGCTAAAATATCATCGCTTATCAACATAAAAAAGAGAAAGAGAGGAAGGAGGAAAGAAAGAGTGATGAAGGGAGGAAGATTAACCGAAAGAAAGAAAGAAATAGGAGAAAGAAAAAAAGAAGCGGGAGAAAGAAAGAAATAAAGAAATAAATAAATAAAGAAAGAAAGAAAGAAAGAAAGAAAGAAAGAAAGAAATGGGAGAAAGAAAGAAAGAAAGAAACGGGAGAAAAAAAGATAGAAAGAAAAAGAGAAAGAAACGGGAAAAGAAAAAAATGGGAAAAAGAAAGAAAGAAAAGCGTAGAGAGCGATAAACCAGAATAAAAGAAAGAAAGAAAGAGCAAGTGGAGAAAAAGAGAGGTAAAAAAAGAAAAGAACAAAAAATGTACTTAGCAAAAAAGATGGGACGAAAGAAAGAGATGGAAAGAGTGAGTGAGAAAATAAAAACGAGGAGAAAAAGTGATAGAAAGAGATAAATAAGGAGTGAATAGACGAACAAGAGAATACCAAATCTTATGTACGATAGTCGAAGCATTCACTATATTTCCCTTTGTCAAGCTGTCGCTGTTGGTTATTCTGCTCAAATATTATTAGAAATGTCGACTCTTGCGTGTTGTTAGCACTCTCAAAGCAATTCTTATTTTATAAGTGGAAATAATTAGTTTAACTTTCATTATATTTATAATCTATCTGTTCCCGCAAATAAAGTTTGTAATATTTCATTTGTGTTTATAAATCTATTGCTTCCTAATACACACACGATTTCTTCCTCATACCCACACACACACTTCTACATGTTTATACACACCAACACACGTTTGCCTTAAATGCCTTTGCTGGTGTAATGTCTGTGCAAACGCAACGAGAGTGAGCTTCTTAAAACATTCTGACTTCAATTTCTAAACACCAACTCATAAAACCCTTAATACTATTATTTTCAAATAATATTTCAGCCACATGTGTCGTCCTGGGTATGACGATAAACTACATCCGGCAGCGCCTCTGATCGGGAGGTTTTGAGGAGTGTGGAACCACTTCTTAATTACTGTTGTTTCCAGGTATACCCTGACCGGGGTGGTAGCAACTGTTAGGGTCCCAGTTAAACACTGAAACTGGGGTCAAAACATTATAAAAATACGAGCAATATATTTTCATAGTAAAAAAAGTTACCAGCAATACATTTTTGAAAAACAAACACAAAAAACAAACTAATGCTCCCAAGAAAAGAAAATTTCGGCATTAAATGACCCATAAATAGTTGATATGCCATTAAACAAACCAAACCAAACGAAACCAATCAGCCACATATGTTTTGAATTTGAACACTGGTATTTTCCAACATTTCTTCAGATTGATTTCTGTCTGTTGAAAATGTCTTTTTGTTTAATTCCCTACCTGGGAGCCCCGTGATGCCTCAGCTAAATCTCGTCTTCAAAGGAATATATCGGCTGTTCGTCATCCCTTTTCAATCCTGTCGTTTTATTATCAGCGTGATCTACCCAGGGATTCCCTTTGTTTAAGGATCCGATCAGCTTCGAATGTTAAAAAATACACTTTTGAACAAAACGCGTCTAATGTTTGAAATTTCTTTTACTTTTGATGAACAAAACCGTTAACTTTCGAATTAGAACAGATTAACAAGAATAAACTCAAATTTCAATTTCAATGTCCTTCTCATCTTTAATTCAATTTTATTTGTAGATATGTTTTCGACATTTAGCCTTTGTCTTTTGTCTGTAGTAGTAACCCAAAGGTCTTTCTTGGACTAGTGGCGAAAGTATTCTTCTACTTGAGGAGTAATAAAACAATTAGGATTGGTTAGGGAAAAGGCTAAAGAAGGAGGTCTTAGTTCTTATCTTTTTATCTTATCTGTATCTTCTTATACATATCTCCATTTTTGTGTATTGTGTGTGCGTGTGTGTTTTTGTTAGTATGTGTATGCATATTCCTCCCCCATATATATATACTGTTTTATTATAAGGAATTCGTATATAGATACACACACACACACACACACACACACACACACACACACACACACACACACACACACACATATATATATATATATGCACATTTCATTGAATACGACAGACAAGGAGCTTTGATTTAGTTTTTTATACAATTTCTCATGCGGCTTAATAATTTTTTCTTTTCATGTCTTTTTATGCCAACTGGAAAAGGACAAATTAATAATACTCCATCCAAACCTCAAAAATCTTCTCAAGGTAGAAGGTCTAAAAGATTATATTCCACGTAATAGAAACAAGAACATTCCAACAAAACTCAAAATTGCTGCTAAAGAATTAAAAAAACAACCCTAATATAGTCATCAGAAAAGCTGATAAATCCAATATTCACGTAATAATATATAAATTGGATAAATTGGATTATCACAAAAACTTCAGTACCTCATTGATGATCGTTCTAAATTTACTAAATTGAATAAGAACATCACTGAATCTCTAATAAAATATATAAACTCATAACATCCAACAATGCTGTTGCAGGACCCCTAAAAATAAAAATAAAATGGAGATTACCATATAAGAAGCCAGGTTGGTAATGTTAAAATACCCATTACGACCTATCATGTCTCAGATTCCAACATGCATATACCAACTATCAAAATTTCTCAATGATATTATTACCCCATATCTCCCTAATAACTATAGCATTAAATCTACCCATGAATTCCTCCAAATACTTAAAAGCACAAAAGTAAAAACAAACTAAGACCTTCTTGCGTCACTTGACGTAGAGAATTTATTTACTAATGTTCCCGTCATAGAAACTATTGATATTATCATTAATTCGGTGTATAAAAATAATTTAATTCCACTCCCATCAATCCAACCCAATATTTTAAGAAAACTATTGCTCGCTTGTACCACTAGAGTTCCTTTCTATAGCCAGAATGGTACTATTTACACACAAACTGATGGAGTAAGTATGGGAAACCCTCTCGGTCCGTGCTTCTCCAATTATTATATGTCCTATGTTGAAAACAAGGTTTTTACTAAATTTATGAAACCTAAAATATATGTTCTTTATGTAGACGATATATTTATTTTAGCTGAAAACAAGAAAGAAATAGAAAATCTGAAAGCTTCATTTCAACAAAATTCCGTCCTAAATTTTATTTATGAACCTAGTGAAAAAAATAAACTTCCTTTCTTAGATGTTCTCGTCGATTTTAATAATAATACTTTTTAAACTTCTGTTTAAAAAACAACTAGTAAAGACTCTTGCCATCTTAATTTCTCTAGTGAATGCCTTCTTAGATATAAAATAGGTGTTATTAAAAATTTTCTCACGAGAGCGCACGAGAATTCATCCTCTCGCACGCTTTTCTTTAAAGAATTAAACAAACGCTGATTAATCAATTGTTGGATTTCCATATTAGACATTTTCTGTCTAAGGTAGCTAATAGCAATGACGAGAATAGAAACATAAACAATAATATTAATATTTTTTTATAAAAATCAGATGAACGAAAATTATAAACAAGACGAAAGTAAAATTCAGAACATTATAAAAAAAATGCATAACACCAGTTGACAATAGCAAAAAAAATTAGATTAATTATTTATTACAAAAAATTTAAAACCTCTAACCTTATGGTTAAAAATAATAATTCACCTCTTCAGAACAAAATTAAATAGAGAAAATATTATTTACGAATTTAAATGCCCATTAAGGAATTGTATTCCTCATCAATCAAAATTCGTAAATAATTATATAGGCCACACTACAACATGTTTGACACGTAGCCTCACTCTACACATTTCTGACAATAGCTCAATTAGATCTCATTTAAATATTCATGGAGACCTACCGAACACTATTTGTAACATACTTGTTGACAACGCTAATATAATAGCATCATCTACATGCAAAAAAGGCTAAAAATAATGGAAGCCTTATTAATAAAAACAAAAAATCCCACCACTTAATAATATTAACTATGAACATGGACACAATATCTTAACCGTGTTTTGAAAAATGAAAACATTATATAAATACATACATACAAAAAACTATTTCTTATTTAACAGTTAAAATATTTCATCCTTGAAAATGGCTAAATGTATAGCCAAAAGCGTTTAGATAAAAAGAACATTCGGACAGTTTTTATATGATTTTTCATCCGAAAAGAAATGATTATTAGATCGCATGAGAAATTGTATAAAAAACTAAATCAAAGCACCTTGTCTGTCGTTTTCAACGAAATATGCATGATAGAAGGATTGCTACCTAAATACACAATATATATATATATATATATATATATATATATGCACGTATACACATATATACGCACACTTCCTAAGTTGCGTAGGGTTCATTTGTGTGCTTGTGGGTAGTCTATTGTGTTTTTTTTTTCCAGTATGTTTATCTATATTCATTCTCAATCAAGGTAAATTTAAAATTATACTAATACATCAAACAGATAATTATTCTTACCTACAAAAATTCATAACCCCACACATAAAAACGCAGCATACACACATAATGACCAAATACACAGCTCGCACCACACACACACACACACACACACACACACACACACACACACACACACACACAACTATCTATGGAGAAATAAAATGAAAATTTTTTTTTCTTTTCTCTGTCAAGCTTTCATGGTATTTATCAATATTTAATCTAAGTATTAAACAGATTAATATTCAAACATGTTTTATAATTTAATTTTGATAAACTAGGAAGAATCAATCGTCACTGTCTTGCACACATGCACAGACGTTGATATTTACATGTTTAAACTCACTGGTTCACAATAGTAATTTTTTAATGATAATATTTAATTTCGGATACAGTATGCTTTAGATACTGATTTCGATATATCCAACATATATTTAATATTGATTTATATTTTGTATTAAAATAATTTGTTGCAAGAAAAAATGTTAATTTCTGTCCGTTAGTGAATATAAAATTCCCTTACCAACAATAGAAAATGAATTACTTTACTAGCTCGGTCTATTTTTTCTTTTCTAATTCGTTGTTTTATCTTTCAATAGCTCAGTCCGGCTATATATCTGTCCAGGCTTAAAATGTAAGCCGGTCTTTCCAAAGTATCGATATAAGCTTAACGAGTGAGTGATGAGACGAATACGAAGGAAACCAAATAAGGGCAAAAGGAAATTTAAATAATATCAAATATAAAAAAGGAGACTGGAGAGAAAATGGTCTAAACTGTGGAATATAAAAATCAAAATGAGTGAGACTCAAAATAGGTCTTGCAGTGTGAAACTAGAAAAGGAAATCACTTTTAAAGAATTAAAAAAAAACGAGGAAAACATTTTAAAAACACTAACAGCTAACATCATTTCAGTATATTTTTTTTAAGTATAAAAAATGGTGGAGCCTATGTATCGTGAAATATAATGAAGAAAGGAAAGAGAAATGATTTCAAAACCATCTAATGAAACACCTCGACAATATATTGAAATTTAAATGAAAACTTTGATAAAATAGATGCTTTACATTATTTACAATGTTCGGACTGTTGTCCTCATCTTTGTTGTCATATTCATGACGTTTCGGTCGTTGTATAAAGGCAGAAACGTCGTGGATATGACAATAAAGATGAGGACAACAGTCCGAACAATGTAATTAGTGTAAATAATTACAATGCCTCATCTCAAACATATAGACAGAAAATGGATGCTGTTGTCTTTTCAAGAAATGGTCACCAAAATCGTAATCATTCGTAATCATCAATTTTGCTATCATTTTTTTAACGTTAATACAGAACGCATCATTATTGACTATATTTTAAAACAGTTGTTCTATCGTGTTTCTAACAAAACATTTCGATCGATACATTCTTCTGCTTTCTTGTTTCAATGTTTTTAGATAAAGTACAGTCGATATTTCAAGTTTCAAATATCTTTCTTTTGGTCGTTTTTAAACGTTTCGGTGAATACGTTCTTTACCCTCCTAATGAATACACATCTCTCACCCTTGGGATCCCTGCTTTCAATCTCTTCTGTCCATGACTCTGGACGGGGTATACCGACTGCCCAGGTTCATGCACTTTCACACAGCATATGGTATACTGGCCGCTCGGGTTAATTTCTTGTCACATTTATGTTTCCTGTCTATAGTATACGTTTATAACTTTCCTCCTCTCATTTCTTGAAGGATCGCATCTGTGAGGTTGAGACACTTCACCAGAGGTCATTGTTAATTGTTCACATTTCAGCACATCTATTGATTGCCCCGGCATAAATCAGTGACTTGCAATTAATGAAGTTTATGTCATCAAATTCTGTCGGGAATATTCAATGAAAACTCTTGAAGGTTTCTTCTTCTTCGATTGGCTTTTCGAACTTTGAGTGGCTGAAGTTCTCATCTACTAATCAAAAGACTGAAGCAAGTATTAAACTTTTGAGTTTTACAAAGTTCAAAGATTTTCACAGAAAGACTTAAAACGGAATGTAATTCTATCAAATCAACGTTTCATTTCGACAAATGTTTCTAATTACTGCAATTTAATTTCTTCAACTTCAGTTTCAAGCATTTCAAGATTTTGGAACGCAGACAGCAAATTGGAGTAAAGTGCTTAGCGAGTTGTTTAAAGTAAATGTCGTGTAAACGTTTTGTACCGAAGAAAAGCAAACTGTATGCAGTGATTGGCAGAGTCATATAAATACGAAAATTATTAGTGTCATGAGTCAATTTTATTTTATAATTATAAAGCGTGATTTTTCACTGGTTTGATTGATCGACCGAGATAATTTAACCCGTAATACAAGACTGAAATTTATGCTTTATGTTTTTTTAAATTGTTAAAATTTTAATTATAACTTTTACAGATAATTTATATTTTAAGACATTTTTATGTTTATACGTTCTTGTTATAGATACAAATATTTAACTAAATGCTCTGTTTATAATAACCAGTATTAATGAAATTTACCGGCCTGTCGGAGGACGCATATTTTCTATGAAAATTTCTCGGATATTCAGGCCGGTAAATGTCGTTAATACTTGTCGGACTTCGTCCATTTCATAATTTATATTGTAGACAGAAATTACGAGAAATAAAAATTTAACTTCTTTTTTAATTTCATTTATATTTTCTCTAAAAGATTTTTGCAATTATTTTGAGAATTGTTGAAGTTTGCTAAAAAGTTTAAAAAATTGCAACACTATTGTCTTCACAATGTTAGGGAAATCTTGGAAGTGTACAATCAATCATAATCGTATACAAGCCTTAGGAAAAAATCAGAAACTCGGAAAGTGAATTCTACAATTAACATTTTAACTCTTGTCTTTTACCTCTTAGTCGAAAAGACAGTTTTCGATAAGGGACTATGAAAAATGACTATGAAAATGGCTATGAAAAATGACTATGAATTGAATTTATTATGAGAATGTAATAAAATTTGTAGAAAATAGTGGGTTAGATCAAGGAAAAAAGCGTTACCGTAAACGAACTCTACTGGAAAGAATTTATTGTCTTCATTTAAAAGAAATACTTCATTACGAATATTATGGAAAATAGGCGAAGTGTAACTTCATAATTCTACAATGAGCAAATTGCTCTTTTAATAACACAATCAGATAGCTGCTTTGAAAGATATACTAGTAAAAGAAATGGCTGCTTTGAAAGATACATCGGAAGAGCGAAAATTTTTACCTCAACAATGAAATTGAAATTTAATATTGTTGCATGATAGCGCGTGTCTTCAAATAGCAAATACGGTATTCTTATAATGCGTATTTCTACAAATGAAAACATGGGAAGAAATGTAATTAGAAAAGCATTCTTATTTGCTGGTAAAAAGTTTCATCATGCTTCGGGTGGTATTTTTAGATATTAAGAAGCCTTTTTAATTGAGAGTTATATTCCAGGTTTTGCATTTTTTTTAAAGAAAAAGGAATTAAATTTTAAATTCGAAGAACGTTAGAAAAATATAATTTAATTTCCGTTTAGAAATAAGTTATGGTTTTCCATGAGAGAGGATATCCAATGTCGAATGGATAAAAAACTTGATATTCGAATCTTTGTAAAGTTTCATTTTCCTATGCAGAAAGAAAACATTTCAGAAAAAATAAGCATGTCTAGGGTTTACTATCAATCACATCAATTTTTCAAAGAGAGTCGTACTCTAAAAAAATGATATCAGTGTTTAGTGGCTGGAAACCTCGTTTAATTTCAGTACTGGCCAAAAATGGCTGCTAACAACGCGACACTATTTTTTCCTGCAAGCAACAACCTTGATATTAGTAACGATGGTTTGGGAGTGGAGCGTATATTTGGCAGGAGAAGCTTTAGGGTGGGTAATTTCAGTTACATATATGCATGAAGCAATTTGAGGAAGGCCTGAAGCAAATTCGTTCCAAATGCCTGGAGAGTGGCAATTCGTGTGGCAGGAAATTGGGTTATGGAATATCTTGAACAAAAAATAGTGTAAAACAAGGAAAACAGAAAAAAAAAACAGGAAGTGACAAAAGAAAGAAGGAAGCAACAAATAAGAGAACAAATATTAGAAAAAAAAATCCTAGATTGATAAAAAAGAAGGAAGTATTAGAGGAGGAAAAAGAAGGAAAGAAAGAAATTTCTGAAGGAAAATTGAAAAGAAAAATAAAGGAAAAAGAGATAAAAATAGAAGAAAGAAAGAAAGTGAATGAATAAGTTGAAAAGAAAGAAAGAAACAAATGAAAGAATGAGAAAGCAAGGATAAACTGAAAAATAAAGAAAGAATTAAACACTAAAGAAAGAAAAACGAAGAGAGAAAAAGAATATATAATTAAAAAAAATAGAAAAAGAATGAGAGAAAGAATTAGAAAAACAAATTAAAGAAGAAAACCGGAAGGAAAAATAAGGAAGTAAAGGAAAGGAAAGAAACATAAATTATAATGAATCATATTACAAGAGAGAGAGAGAGAGAGAGAGAGAGAGAGAGAGAGAGAGAGAGAGAGAGAGAGAGAGAGAGGGGAAAAACGAAAACTAAAAAAAGTCGGGATCTCGAATAGGAAACCAGAAGAAATCGGAGGACGAGAATCAAGTAACCAAAAACTGGAAGGAATCAATATTGGAAACCTATAAAAGATCGATATTGAAAAGAACGAAGAGGAAAAAGAAAGAAAGGAAATCCAACAACAATGCAGATGAAATGGGGTTTGAAAATTAGCATTAAAGCGAGAAAGAAAAAGATGGAATAGTTTGAACGAGGAACAAGAAAATAGAAAGAAATTCTAACTGGGCGCGAATACTGACCCCAGGACGAAATATGCATCTAACTTAGACAGACAGCCGCAGGGCACACACACACACACACACACACACACACACACACACACACACACACGAAGTAGTATATATATCGTTATTTACTAAGTATATTTAAGGCTGATACGAGACTAGAGTAAGTGAGTTCCGAATAGGAAAGGAACGCAAGTGAATTAACCTTCTAAACTATCGTGTTAACCATAGTATTATGAGAAGTATTTAAATCATTCTTTCTTTCAGCCAGTAACTGAGTAATATTCGGCAGTAACGTGCGGAAATGCATAAATCAAGTAGAATGAAAATATTATAAATACTACAAATATAAGGCAACGGAGGTGAGCTATGATGAGATTCTATAAGAAAATCCTTAATATTTAGCGCTTATTCCTAACATAAAATAATGAGCAAAAATGGCAGTGCAAAGCGTAATAAGAATTTTGCACGCCAAGGGCAAAAATCCAGCTTTAGATCTCAAAGCAATTGACTGAAGAAAACTTTCCAATGCATTTATATTTCTTTCCCGCTTTTTGAATAGTATAGCAGAGATGATGGGAACATTGTAGATCAAGAGTAATAAGACATGTCTGCATCACGTTGATTTCATGTCATCGATCCGTCCCCAATTGTCAACGCTCAGTTAAGAAAATAATGACAAATGTATTATGGAATGCAAAACGTTTGCTGCTCGTAGACATCATACCGCATGCCCAAATGATTATTCGTATTCGAAAAAACCTAGATGGAATAAATGATCATTAAAAAAAAAAGATTTGAAAGGAACTCTGTTCTAAACTTTACTTAATAACAAAATATAAAACCTTGATATTTTAATAGTCATTTTTTATATATCGTGTTCTTTCAGGTGGGCTACAATGGCTTCCCACAATTTTTATCCTTTGCAGTTCTTAATAATATTTGTTTTTTACTCCTCCCCCTGTTCTGCCACCAATTTACATGAGCTTGTGTCCTTTGTCATTCTTGTCTTCCATATTTCCCTTTGAGTGTCAAATTCTCCAAGTTTTCTTTCTTCATTATGTGTCACAGAAAATTAACTCTTTCTTTCTGATTCTAAGTTTCCTTTTTCTTTAAAATTTGTTGCTCACACGTTTTATATTCTCAGCATCCTCCTGTAGATCCCCATATTTCTTATCTCAAGTTTCCTCTTCATTTGTGAGAAAAATTGTCATAGTACATAGAAGTTCAGCACTCTTTTATTTATTTCTAACGATCGAACCCACCAATAATACATCCTGCTATAGCTTCGAGTACTCTTACGATTTCCTTGCTGTTTAAATAAAAAAAATCCAATGGAAAGATTCATTCTTGTCTTACGCTTCTTTCTAGCTTTGCGTTCTTACACAACTCATCTTCTATCCATGTGCAGCCAGTTTGCTTCCAAAATATATTCTAGATTATGCTGTTATCTTTCCCAGATAAATCAAATTTTCCGAGAAGTTCAAATAGATCTTCGTAACGTACCTTAATTTTATTACTCCACTATACCACAAATGTAGAGAGTGTGCGTTGTGTTGTAATGAATATGAGCTGGGGTTAGGGTGAGAGACGCGTTCGAATTCCAGTCGAGTTTGTTAGGTTCACTTGCGCACAAATACAAGATAAGGTATTTGTGCGCAAGTGAATTTTGGTATTTGTATTTGGTATTTGTGCATCTCTTCTCCCTCCAAGCTATGGGTTGAATAGTAGGGCAGATTGGATTCTTTAGGCTTGGTTAGCAACCAGTCTATCGCAGAAAGAAATGGCAATATACTGCTCGAAAAAAAATCTGCTTCGTCAGTCATGTATCGAAAGAGCCATGGTCACCCAAGCATGTATCACGTATGGCAATTAACTGACTAAAAATAATTTCTTCTTCAAAGTCAATATTCTCACAGATATAAAAAAATAGATAAACAGGACCAATAAAAATCAAATCATTTCTTCTTCACATATTTTCCCAAATTATGTTTTTATGAACAAATGTTTTAGAAAAATAACGCAAATAACAATTCTCTTAAAAAAAATGAAAGAAAAACTGATGAATTAATTATATTGTAACAAGATGCACGTTAATTAAAACAAAGTTAAAAATTCATTAAAAATATAACTTACCAGTACAAATTACTTACTGATTGTATTAGACAATTATAAGAAAAATGAAAAATTAATAACTTAATCATTAGCAAAAGCGTGACTTCCTAAATCGGCCTTAATATTGTTTATTAATTCTTGTGCCCTTTGGAAGATTGCATCTCCAACGTTAGTCACAAAGAAAGAAGATTAAATTCTTGCATTGTTCACACAACCTCTACTCTCTTTTATAGCTTCACATGTCCCTTATCAAAATGTCGTACATTTATTATTTACACCACGAAATTATAATTATGACGTTTCTGACAATACCAGGATGAGATTATCAATACGCTTCTCTGTTATAAGCAATTTATTTTGAGTATTCAGCTACTTATAGGCCAAGTGAAAAATGCGTTGTTAGCAGAATTCAATAAAACAACATATATATATATATATATATATATATATATATATATATATATATATATATATATATATATATAATTTACAATTAGTAAATTGTTCAATTTAAAAATTATTTACGCTCCATTCTAAGTATTGAAACGTTTTTTGTTTTTAAATTTACTCCTCATATATATGTATTTTAAAAGCAGTAATTCGACCTTTGCTTAACCGGAAGTTCTCTGTGGCTGAACGTTCATAGCATGCGAGTATTAATGATGATTCTGTTCAGGATACAGGTTCGATTCCTGTTGTAGGACGCATATTTTGTACGAAATTTATCAAACATTCAGGCCGGTAAATAGTTTAATTAAAAAGTCAGGGCATTTACTCAAATTAGTGACAACGTATATCTATCTCTCTCTTTCTCTCTCTCTCTCTCTCTCTCTCTCTCTCTATATATATATATATATATATATATATATATATTGAGTAAACATGTATGAAAAACATGGCACGTGTAACTAGAACAGTTTACCCCAGTGAGCGAAATAAAGGGTTCAGTTCGACATTCCAACCACCTGAAGAAGACTGGAGCGTACAACGGCCGAAACGTTGTAATAAATATGGCGACAAAGATGAGGACAACAGTCCGAACAATGTAAATAATGTATGTATGAAAAAGTGGGAAAAGTTTTCTTGTCATGCGTTTCGTCATTTAGAACTTAATTGGACAAAATTTGTTATGTAGATGCGATTACCCATGCATATTGATGAAGAATGCTGGGAATTGTAATGAAATTGGCAGAACTGCTGAATTTCAACTCCACAAAAAGAACGTTGTAACAAAGCCGGAAGTGACCAAACTACAACAAATTTACTCGGACGTCTGTAATAATTGTTACAAAACATACACAGGCGAAACCTCAAGGAATCTAAGTAAAAGATTATATTAACAGAAAAGGAACATTTTACAAAACAATACATCAAATGCGTTGATTGCCCACCGTAATGAGACTGATCACAATTTTGAGATAAAAATGCTACTCTGATAAAAGGAGAAACAATTTACTACGACAAAAACGTCTGAAGAGTGCATTGGTCGCAAGGTCATCTACAGTAAATTTTTGCCTAGGCTCTTACAACATTTCACCATTCCTGACAGAACTTCTATTATCACATTGTGGGATATCTAATAAAAACGTGATGGAAAGAAAAAAAAATTAATCTAAATGAAATCAGCTAGAATAAAAAAAATTATAAAATCTAAAATTCCCACCAATGATGTCCTGAAACGCGTCACAAGAAAACTTTTTTCCACTTTGTCATACACTTTCCCTCGGTATTGTTCTTTTATATATATATATATATATATATATATATATATATATATATATATATATATATATATATATATATGTGTGTGTGTGTGTGTGTGTGTATAAAGTTCGATTAAAAAGAGCCGACAAGGTCTGTTTAATTTCTTTTAAAATATTTCCAATTTTCGAATAAGGTATTGCACTCGAAATTCATATTTTTTATTTTTGTTTAATTACTTTTGAATTTCGCAGTCATTTGTAACAACTGATGTGGGGTCTGTGTTAGTTAGATTCCATTTGTCTACATCCTGATATTCTTTGGGAAGTTTTCTTGGCTGCTTGGTTTTGCGAAGTGTTTGGATGGATAATTGTTACGTAATTGTGCCCTATTCAAATCTATATTTATATGAATAAAGACAAAAGGAACACTCACCTCCACACATCATTCATATTGTACTTTTACAGATATACTCTATCTGAAATTGTACATATATTTACATATATAAACTTGTAGTAAAACTTAAATTAAAATCTTTCAACATAAAATTTTTTTAAGTTATTTTAAGACTATCGTAGGAATTTGCATTTCAAATAGCAAAGTCTTTCTTTGTACATAAATAGACCTTAAAAGCAACCCCAACATATTTAGTGCTACTTCACGCAGCTTATAAGACCATGATATTGTTAAAAGCTCCCAGAGGAAGTCGGGTAGCAATGAGGTCAACAAGCGTTGAAATTGAGACTTTATTAACGCACTCAAATCCCAAATTGCAAGGACCAAACAACGTCTATGAAGAATATAGATGCTATATTGAATTAAACCCAAGCCCGTCAGACTGACCGCAGACGACGTACTCAGCTTTAAACCATACAGCGTAACACAAAGTTACTTTTCATAGAGTCCATGAAAGCCATAACTTGAAAAAGTGTAAGAAGGTCCACAGGCACGTCAAGAAATATAGATTCTATTGTTAGAATATTCTTTGATGAGAACTATTGGCACTTACCGATATCAACAAGTACAATTAGGATCAAACATTCAGCTCAGGTCACAGACGTAGGTATCGTGGTTGCCGAGTTACCATGTCTTGCTCTCGTTCAAGGTTAACTGTTCTGAGGACAATTATGTATGGACCCAGGATACTGCTCAGAAACACAGAAATTGGAGCAGTTTATTTGCTGCTTTCTGGTCACCAAACCGCTTGCTTTCCTCCAACCTCTGAGCTTAAACCAGTGAAACTATCGCAGTGGAGCATATGCTGGATAAGTCTATATGCAGAAACTCCTACCCCAACATAAATACCTTCAAGACTGTCATTCATCAGTAGGACAATATGAACGTGCTTTTTAGTTTGAGTTGCTCAACTTTTCGTGATGATGTTTAGACTGTCATTTAAAATAATAGAAACCATATTAAATGCGTTATTTTCATATTATCTATAAGTTTCTTTTAATATGAATTTTTACTAATTGCCTACTTTCAAAGGTTGCAGTAATTTTGCAAAGTTTCCTTATCGACAATAAAAGGTAAAGATAATTTATAAAGTGAGAACGATAGAGAAAATAAAATAGATGGGAGAAAATAAACAGAAATTGCTTGGAAACAGAGAGAGAGAGAGAAAAAGAGAGAGGGAGAGAGAAAAAGAAAAAGAGAGAAAGAGAGAGAGAGTGAGAAAGAGAAAGAGTGAAAGAGAAAGAGAGAGAAAGAGACAAAAGAGAGAGGGGGAAAGAAAAAGAGAGAGGGAGAGAGAGAGAATAGAGAAAATATTGAGAAAAGGTGGTAGAGAAGAAATGAGAGAGTCAAAAACATTTTCCACTGTTTCTTTTCTGTAAGTATGTAGAGGAAAGGCTTGATAGAGAGAGGGGGAAAACGAAGAGAGAGAGAGAGAGGGAGAAAGAAAGAAGAGATTCATAAATGCTTAATCCCTTATATCTTAGACATTTTACAATGTCACGAGATTCCCCGTTGTCGATTTGTCTTAGCTTGATTCAGTGACATTAAATCTTTTTATCGCTATTCACCGCAATGAAAGCGCCTTTCAAAATTGATGGCGGGCTTCAATTTCAATGACAGCTTTGAATATTGAAGTAGAAGTGTAAAAAAAGAACATACACTGGTGCTAAATGCATTTTAACAACTACGACAACATCCTATTAATATCCACTTGGTCCTATCAATTGGAAATGTCCGCTTTTATGAAACAGACATGTTTCATTTTTACCGGTAATAGGTCTGGAATAATGTCATTTCCACAGCTGAAAGTTGTTCTGTTGGTAGAAATATGGCAGCTTCAGAACAGGGAATTGTTTGTTATTTACATATTGCAATGCTGGAGCTAAAAAAGAGAATATGACTCATTCGGTAAACAATAATTATTAAGAATTTCAAATCACATACGTAAGCAGATCAATAAGTCCATAGCCTAATAATAAAAAGCATATACAAAGGCAGATCAATAAGTCCGGAATATAATGAGAAAAAAGGATTTATTTTACACAACACATATTTCTTGTAGTTAATTTAGTGCTACTTATTCATGACAAAGACCGAACATCATATAGTGAAAATTTAAAATCAAAGTTCATTTAATAGTGTCAGATTGATTGAGTCATTCTCGTGAACACAATCCGTTTGAAAACGCACCGAACTTTTGTCAGTGAAAATAATTCTTTACAAGAACAATTACATCTATTTAGACTTCAAGATTTCATCGTCATGGGGTATAAAGAGTTGCATGGATTATCATGTTTATAGGATTAGACAACCAACTAATACGAACGATTTATTATATATCTTCAGAAACTGTTCAAAAGGTGCCATTTTCACAAAGAGCTTAAAAGGTTTGGTTGTTTTGTTTAACGGCATTCCAACCTTAGTGGTCATTTTATGCCGAAAATGATTTTGAGTCTAGCAACATTGGGTTTTCAAAAATGTACTGCTGGAAACACTTGGTTTTCAAAAATGTACTGCTGGAAACACTTGGTTTTCAAAAATGTACTGCTGGAAACATTTGGTTTTCAAAAATGTATTGCTGGAAACATTTGGTTTTCAAAAATGTATTGCTGGAAACATTTGGTTTTCAAAAATGTATTGCTGGAAACATTTGGTTTTCAAAAATGTATTGCTGGAAACATTTAAATGTATAGCTGGCCATATTATTTTCCAAAAATGTACAGCTGGTAATATTTTTCAAAAAACGTATAGCTGGTAATATCGTTTTTCAAAAACTCACTGCTGGCAACATTATTCCTTCGAAAATGTATAACTGGTAATACTATTTTTCCAAAAACGTATAGCCGACAACCTTATTTTTCCAAAAACGGCCTTTCTATTGGACATAGTTTATCGCCGTACCCAGTATGCATATGCAGTTTACCGTCATACCCATGGACGCGGATGCAGTTTACCGTCATACCCAGGACGGGAGCTTAAAAACTCTTTAGATTATCAGATCTCACATGTATAGGGTAAGTAAAGAGTTAACTGATGTTTAATTTTTTTCTTTTTAAATATCTATTGTAAGAAACAAAGAATAGAAAATTGCCCCAAAACTGAACCAAATGAAGAAAATGGAGCTAGTGTAAGGAAATAGCAGAAGACACCTTTTTTGTTGTTTTCACAAATATAAAATCTAAAGTTGGTCCCTCAAAGGTTAGTTTTCGAGATTAATGAAATTGAGAAAAGTGAAATCGATTTTGTTACTTCTCTGGGCATTTGAAGAAGTTATTAAAAATGATTTTAAAATCTAATTCCTAATTATTGTTTTTGTTTTAAAGAAAACTCAGTATTTAAGCAATTAGACAAAAATAAGCCTTTTAATTAGACCCCAATCTGACGAAGACAAAGTCACAATCTTTATTACTTATTATATAACGGCCATTTGTCTGTCTCTCTCGGTTGAGTGGAATTCACTGCAGTCGTTGAACATGTCGAGCTTAAATGCAAACGAAGGTAATTACAGTTGATTTAGAAAAGAGATTATTGCTGGCAGGTTTCTTAGAATCCGCCTTTTCAGCGCGGATATCAATAATGATGGGGAAGAGAAGTCTTTTTCATTTATATTTCGAGTTGTTTCGCTGATGAAATCTAAAAAAAAACTATAATAATCGTAGGAATATGCTGCATAACAACTGATAGTTTATCATGGGACATCAGACCACAATTTCGACTTAATAAATGCCAGTCTGGTCAGAAGAGAAAAACATTCAGTAAGAAGAAAATGCATTGAAAGTGCTCTGATCTCTCAATTCTCAACGATAAAGCTCTGATCAGGCCCGTACATAATATCACCGATCATTGCAAAAGCAATCGTAGCACGATGCTTACAGAAAAAAAACTGCAACAGAGTGGGTTAATTTCAAATCCGATAAATGTTAACTGCTTCAATACTTAAAAAAACAACAACAAAAAAAACAAACTTTTTAGCCGTCGGGTCTGATAAGTTATATTTATTGTCCTCTATCATAAAAATCCAAACGTACTTCCCTTACACAGTTTTGCTTTCATTTTGATCCGAAGACAACTTCATAGCAAACTTAATCGAAGCACATTTGTTGTAAAAAATATTTGTGTGACATACACACACACACACACACACAAACACACAAATTCGAAAATAAAATAAAATAAAATAAAATTGTGTTTATTTTACATGATAATGTTATGCAGCGTGTGGGTGAGCAAGGTCTTACCGCAGTGGATTAAATTTGAACATCACTGACCAATCAACCATTTTAACATAAGACCATTTAATCTTTGAATAAATTTACATTTACTTCACAGGAACTATCGTTATTTTTTAATAATCCAAATTACGTGGGATTATTTTACTGGCATATGTATATAAATAATGGAACAAAATGTATGTGTGTGTGTGTGGGTGGGGAAGTTACCCATCTACACTGAATAAGATGTGAAGAATTAGCTCATAGATGGTTATAATGTATAACTATTTCATATTACTGTAATTAATGGTCAAGTGAATTCTGTCAGACAAATTATTCAAAACCAATTTATATATACATGTATATATATATATATATATATATATATATATATATATATGTATATATATATATATATATATATATATTTAAATGAGATTTTGTGGTACAGAATTTAATAATAGATAGGAAAAGACAAAATTTATAAGGCATTTTTTTTATAAAAGAAAAAAGCTAAAAAAAAAAAACAACCGGTTTCGTCCCAGGACTTATGTTTATTTTTCTGGGAATAGAAAATTTATAAAAGCGTGTAAATTAAATTAACGAATGGAATGGAATGAAAGAGGAAAAATGAATGTCAAGAAACTAGGGTCCAATAACATTCAGACCCAGTAAGCATTCCCTCTGTTTACAAAGGGAAGGCTCACGGGATCTGATATACAAGGACTCTAGAACCTTGAGGTGAAATGTGGAGTGGGACCAGATAAAATCAAAAAACGGTCCGCGGTATTTATTGTATAAAAAAATACAATTGTGGCACAAGGCTGAAAAAAGGGGAGGGGTTGAGGCTGAGGGTGGTCTTCACTATCTTATACCTAGATAATCTGATTCATGATCCATTCACTCATTACAATTTGTCCATTCACCACAAAAACTCGTCCATCACCAATCAATCCTTCATACACCATAATACCGCGTCCTCTCAAGGGGGATCTACAAAACGCGCCCCATGCCAAAAAAAAAGTTTAATGATGATACATATTTTAAAATCTGTGATGAAATATGAGAGGGGAGGGAATGAACCCCAAAACAAACTAAACAGACTCAAAAGTGAACTAAACATAACTGGTGTTAGTATGGCCCGTCCAACCCTCAAAACAGAGATGCCGCTGTATTCTGCCTGTGGGACAAAATCAAGAGACTCTCTCGCTAAGGGAGTGGAAAGAGTGAATATATAGACGGACATGGGAAATAAAAAACTGACCCAGTCGAGATCAAAAGAGGGCCAAAACAAACTTTGAAGATTGAGAATCTTGACTTGGATCATAACCAAAGATGCTGCCGGGAACAGGCTAGAAACAGCATTTACTCACATTAACTAGGTACACAAAGCTTGTCTAACCTAACCAAGGGGAGGGATCCACAGGAAACCGCCCCGATGTGACGTAGGCTGACCTAAAAGAGAAAATCAAGGCTATCCCCGTACAAACGTACCAAGCTCGCCTCAGTCACTCACCTTTCGCTGAAGAGTGTCGAATGTAATCGTTTTCTATCAGTTCTAATCTTCATCTTCAGTTGATGCTCAAAGAATCGGATCAGATCCTGATGTGAAAGACGATTGCCACGCAAGACTTCCTCCTGTCGCGTCGTCCAAATCACCATTCGAGCCGTGGCTAGCAGCGCCAGAAACACCATTCGTTTCACCCTGTAATACGGGGACGACACTGTCACACGCGTATGCGCGATCAATGAGCACGAGCTTTTCGGGAGCGAGACGAGCCGTCACCTCACCGATATGGTCCCATAAGCGTCGGACACGGGGACAATGGTAGAAGGCGTGCAAAGACGTTTCCTCTAAACCAAGGCCACACTGTTCACAGTCTGGCAAAAGCGCCAAGCCCCATATAAAGGCCTTGTCATTGAGAGGTAGCCGATTCCAAGTCAATCGCCAGGTAAGCGAAAACTCAGAGTTACTGAGGTAATCCGCCGCTGGAGCGCAAGACCAGTAAGAGCGAAACTCATCCTCCGACACGTCGATCTGCTCACGTAGAGAATCCTTCGCGACCCTCTCCACTAGAAAACGATAGAAGACCCTCCTAGGCCGTGAAACGTCACTGAACCAAGGAATGATCGTCAAAGTGTACCGAAACTCGTGAAGGAAATACTATTCATCCCGGGGTCTACGACGGCGCTCGATCAGCGAGATGGTGGGGGGACTGATAGTAAGGCAAAAGAACGCGTCCCTAACAATCCCCGGCATAATCGAATCTCCTGTCAATGCGCGGCGTAGGAAAGCCAACCTCGAGGCGAGTTTGTGGCTCACCAAGTGTGGCATTCCCAGCCCCCCCCCACTGACACGGACGTTGTGCACAGACTCGTCTGTCGATCCGATTCCCGTGCCCCCCCTAAAATGGAGGATAGCGAGTGCTCGAGCGGATTCCTATGGTCCTCAAAGAGAGGAAGTACGGACAATCGGGGAAACGTAAGTGGCACACACCTCCACCCTGCACTTCACGGACAACCTCCGTCGACGCCAAGTCTGACCGGCCGCGTCGACCTTTGCTCATACTTCAGACCAATTTTTCTCCAGCTGGAGCTCCTTGCAAGAATTTGGGATCCAATCTGCAGACTTTTCAGGGCCTCTTCCATTGTTTCCTTGCTGACGCCAATAAGCTTTCGAGTTCCTACATCGGTGGTCAGCAGGGAAATGGTTCTATTTTTGACAGAATCTATTGCTTCTTGTATGGTTAGCAACTCGATGCCGTTTACGTATTTGTCATATTTCGTTAACTCATTATAATATACTTTTTTGGTCCTTTTTTCAGACCAGGCCGTTTTTTCCGGCGTCACTGTATTTGTCTCTGCTGTCGGCCATGATGCTTTTAAAAAAAAAAGAAAAAAAAAACTGAATAATGTCTTGCGATTTAGAGGTCGCGGAAAGGTAACAGAAGTAAACAAAAGTAAACGAAAGAAAATGTACAAAATAAATTTAAAATGTCAAACTTGGCAAAAACAAAATAAACGTCGAAAAAGAAAGAAATGTACAAAATAAATTTAAAAGTTTACACAAACGAAAAATAAACATGGAAAAGAAAAAGGAAAAATTAAAAATGAAAGTGAAAAATTTCAAAACTTTCACAAAATAATAGAAAGGAAAAACGTAAATAAAAGACTTAACTTAATGAAAATCAAAAGTTCTCTCACATTCTCGCTCGGCAAAACTTTAGCTTGACAAACGTAAAAATGAAAACGACTCGTCAAAAAAAAAAGAAAAAAGGTCCGTACTAAAAATAGCTACACATTTTCTACTATTTAGATGCTCAGCAATAGCAGAGCCAGAAGTATTGGTTAGTTGGCTCTTCCTGGCAGACGGATTCAAAATCTTGCGGGGTAAATGTTTTATTCTCGAATTCAAACGCTGGGACATCTTCCCGATGTAGTCGAGTCCACAACTACACTTATATTGGTAAATCACTGAATTAACATGATGGGAAGGGAGGACATCCTTACGACCTCAATGCCTTATAAATTTTGTCTTTTACTATCTATTATATATATATATATATATATATATATATATATATATATATATATATATATATATATATATATATGGGATAAAGTGCTCAATATCAGAGATAGAGCGTGTGTAAATATAAAAGTGAACACTTAGAGGCGACAGTCAGTTTCATGCTAGATGCAATCGTCAGGCATCTATGTTCACTTATATATATATATATATATATATATATATATATATATATATATATATATATATATATATTCTTTCAAAAATATTCTTTCAAAAAATGTTGAAATTACCTGAGTCTCTCGTTTCGTGAGCATGTGCAATGCCAACAAAGCCCAGTCCCAGTCCGATGAAATCCTAACGGATGAAACGCGTCACAAAAACTTTTCCAGTTTGTTATATTTTACACACACACACACACACACACACACACACACACACACACACACACACACACACACACACACACACACACACACACACACATATATATATATATATATATATGAATGTTCCTGAAAACTAGTGACATATCAAATACCAAGATAAGAAGAATGAACTGACTACAAAAGGTCTATTTTTAAATATTTTTCTTTTTGTTGTTATTAATGTTTGTTAAAGTTCATTTTCAGCGATATCAGTCACGTATAGTAATTGAGTAATAGTAATTAGTAGCCTAAAATAAAAATAAAATAAATTACTACAAAGTAATACTATGAAAAGTAGAAAAATATTTTTCTAGCCAACTTTTTATCTCAAAATACTTCCTATATAATAACAATTTATGAACTCTTGTGGCCTTTTTAGTTGAATGGATCACCTACACCAATAATCATAATCATCAAATTCTTACATTGATCACACAAGCATTACGGTGTCTTGTACGTTAACTTGTTACTTATTGATATTTTGGTACATATAATAACACAACCAAGAAAAATACATCTATTAACATAAAGCAAATATTAAATACAGAACGCCATTCACTTTTGTCACTATTGATAGAATTTTAGCAGCTATTTCTCTTTAGCCATTCTCCGTTAGAAAAGTAACAAAAGTACTGGCTGCAGTCACACCAGCGTACAAGAGACTATGACGTCAATAAAATATGAGTAGAGACTTCTCAGCGATCACACTTTATCTGAATACCTTAGCAAATAAAATTGAATGAACTATGAATTAAAAAAATAAACCTAAGACTGAAACGCTTATGAACCAAGGGATGCCATTGATTAAAGCGTAGATCAAAGTTTATCACATTAAATCGTTAGCATAGGAAGTGTATATAACAAGCAAATGAAAAGAATGCAAGTCCCTCTAAAACATAACGAGTACTCGAAGAAGTCCAGGGAGTGTAGCAGCCGAAAAATTAAGATAAAATCGACAAAGATGGAAAATTTATTTCAAAATGAAAGACAGTGGTTTTAATGAATTTATTTTCTCTCTACATTAATGGTTCATGTGTATTTAGAAATAAAGTTGGGGGTATTTTGAGATAGATAGATAGATAGATAGATAGATAGATAGATAGATAGATGGATAGATAGATAATGCTCTTAAGCTCTGGCAGTCAGGCCGAAAAGAACTGCTATAAATATATGATACTTGTTTATTTGTTCAGAGGTTGGAAAATGAATCTGATCAAAAGGTTTTCAGCATATCCTCTGTAAGTAGGAACAAATTTAGCTATAGACATAGATATAGGCAGGCTGATCTAGATAGATAGATAGATAGGAATAGACTGCGATAGATAGAAAGATAGATAGATAGATAGATAAGAATGCGCTAAGACAGAATGATAGAGAATCCTACACATATGAGCACAGATAACTTATTTTGCTTAAGCAATAATTAATTACAGAATATGACGAGACGCTGTTAATGATTTTATTTATATTGACCTTTATTCTTTGAATCTTAATGAGATTCTTTCCTTTTTTGCTTAAAGATTATTAATAACTAATTCGACTTTGAAGTAATTCGAATTTGCTCCTTTCTAACAAATGTCTCTCACAACCTAACTGGCATGAATAATTCTGTCTGGTCATAAGTTTCAATGTCCTCTACGCACACGCACGCACATACACACAGATACTATATATATATATATATATATATATATATATATATATATATATATATATATATCCGTCTGATGATTATTATTACATGAAACTCTGAGTAGCAGATTTTTATATTATTGTACTAATATTATTAAAATATATTTTGGTCCTGGTGATTTTGTCATTGAACCCACGGTTTATTTTATACTTTAAGCTCCTAGCTTATTTTAAGCTATATATATATATATATATATATATATATATATATATACACGCACACACACACACACACACACACACATATATATATATATACACACAGATACACACACACACACACATATATATATATATATATGTGTGTGTGTATGCATGTGTGCGTTTGTGTTTATGTGTGTGTAGACCTAATTTGTTTGATAAAAGCACTCAGTTTTCATGTTTGAAAGTTAAAAATTTGTAAATAAATAATCATTTATGGAAGAAAAAATAAACTTATGTTTTCCTTGCATCTACGAATCAATCAGCACCTGGGAAAAATATGCCCAAAACTCTCTAACTCTAAACTTTTATCAAATTAGTAATTCTCTTTTTCAACAATTCAAATAAATTGCTATTTAAATATACATAGTGAATATTTTTTTTTAAATCTTGTTAGAAATTATTTATATACATTTGGAACGAAATCTAAAAGAACTTATTAACAAAAAGTTACTAAAATTTTCTACTTACCATAAAACTTATTCTACAATGGATATTTCTAAATAGACTTCTTTTAAGCCGATACACATACTTAAAATAACCAAAAGTACTGCTCACGAAAGGTATCGGCAACATTCTGTAGAGATTTTGTTCCTATCAACTATTCAAATTCTCAAACATTATGAAGTAGAATCGGTCTTCAAAATTTTGCCATGGGTTGATGGAAAAAACAAAGCTAGTAAAGAGACAAAATTGGTCAACATGGAACAGGGAAGAGAGACAAATTAGAGATGATATAGATGTGATTAAATGAAAAAACAATAGAGACGACCAGAGTAAAAACAAAGGATATTAGATGGTGCAAAAGGCTCTTTGAATGGTGCGAATAGATAAAGGAGTTCATTTGTAAGACATGATAGAGAACAGTAGCAACGATAGTCATGGAAGAATTTGAGAAAAACCGATTTCTCCTATGGTGGACTAACTACTATTGATGATAATAAAGATGTGTGCCTGTGTATGTGTGTATGTGTGTGTGTATGTGTGTATGTGTGTGTTCATGCGTATGTCTGTATACATAAAATCTATAACCTAATGATGCAAAAAATATATAGCACATATTTATGATACCTATGCAAATAAATACTGAATATTTTTACAAAATCTATGTGTATACATAAATGTGAAAAATACAGGGTGTCCATAAAGATTTAAAAAATTATAACTTTATTTGTATTTGCGACAGAAATAATTTGTAAAAAGGATTAGAAAGAAGTGAATCTATATTTTTTAAGGTTTTATTGAAATTTTATTTAATTTTCCACATGTCCTCCATCATTAGCAATACAAAGGGTAATACGATTTTGCAGTTCACGGAAAACATTTGCTAATTGGTTTACAGTAATGCCTGAAATCACAGTTATTTTAGCTATACTTAAAACTAGGTACATTAAACTTTATAACATTTTTTACAGATTATTTCTATCGCAAATACAAATAAAGTTATACATTTTTTAAAGAGGACACGAACTTTATGGACACTCTGTATAATAATTCTAAATATTTCGGAGTATGTGGATGTAAGTTGTGGTATTTGATTATTTCGGAATTATGAAATTCATGTCCGCCTTTGGCTCTCTTTACTTTCATTTGCTTCGATCTTTGCCCGAGGCAAACGGAATGGTCTAACCAAGTTCAAATATCGTTTATATTTACTTCGAACATTCAGATAGTAATGTATGCAAAACTTTCTGTTTTCTCTATCGCTGGTTGTCTTGACAAAATGTCTTATCATTGGTATACCAATAGTAACCTAAAACCTCGATTCATGTCCTTAAATCGTCTCCGCAAGTCGAGACTATCAGACGGATGTCATGTATTGCTTCAAACTCATCCAGAATTATCTAAACAGTTAGCATTATACAACCGCTTTCTTGGATGAGTGATTAAAAATGGCATAAAGGTCCGAACGGGGACAATCCTTTTTCGAAACTCTTGCACTGACGCTACAGAATCACCAAGAACTGTACCAGATAACAGAACACACATCACTTGAAGACTTTTAACAGCAGCAACAACTAAAATGGAATGAGAAATAATGACATAATCAAGAGGCTGACATTCCGCGCTACAGAAATCAACCGTCATTACTAGAAAGGGCGATAACAGTTAGGGGCTTGAGAAATGCTTTTTGCTCAAAAATTGTTTTAAGAGAGGCATTTATATATATATATATATATATATATATATATATATATATATATATATATATAAACAGTCTTGCACATGTTTGTAATAATAGCTGGCCACCTGTATCCCAGTATAACTGTATTGTAGGGCGGCTAGTCAATCCCTGTTGCAAACGCCTGCTCGGAGAGATTTATCTTTGAGCTCACCCGTGGTTTATATGCTGAGCGGACCTTAGTTACAGTTTCCAGGAGATAGTGTATTATCTGGCGTGTGTAGGTGGTAGGCCGTGTTTAAATGCTTTTCTTTAAACGTGCCTACACACACACACACACACACACACACACACACACACACACATATATATATATATATATATATATATGAATAAAAAGACAAGAGACAAAACTATTCTTCCTCCGAGGGACTTTATCAAGTGGGTTTTATTGTGTGCGCATGTATAAGAGCAAAGGATGTCATTGGTTCATCAAGGCTTATATATATACTACATGTTACTACATTTATGTTTACTACAATATAAATACAAACTGTGAATGCTATAGGTAGGAAGATTATATAGCGTTATTGTCTGAAGAGTTGAGAACCGCTTCGTTTCTTTTTAAGTAGTCTTTTATTTGAGATTGAATGTTAACCATTGTTCCCGCAACTTAGTAAGTCAAACTGTAGGCCATGTAGACATAATTATATTACGTGTATATATATTTATGTATGAGCGTGTGAATGTGTGTCTATGTCCGTCAGTCACTATGCAAATATGTGTGTAAGTATCTGCGTACTATAATATATGTCTATGCTTATATGTATGTGTTTAATAAAGGAAGATTGAATTTACATGTAGAGTTATGTGTGTACATATGTGTGTATTAGTTTGCCTACGTATATTCGAGTAAATCGGTATATATGTATATATGTATGGAAGCGGTTTTCTTCCCACCTTCTTTGTAGGTAACAAAATTAGTGAAACCATAAAAAAGACACCAAGAGGAAATCATTCTCTGCGAAACGAGAACTTGATTTCTTCATCTTCCCAAACGACCATTTTACCCTGAAAACTATTTTATTCTATTTAAATTTGTTTTTCTCCTTCACTGACATATGTTCCTCACCTGAACCATTGTAGGGACCTTTCGATACATGTTGCATTATATCCGTAGCGATTCTAATGAGGTCATTACTTTTGTTTTCTGTCTAGGGCGGTCGGCAGCTTCTATGCGTCATCAGTTGAAATGAGAATTACTCCATGTTAGAGAGCTTATTTTACAAATTGAACTAATTGAACACAAGTTCAAATAAGGAAACATAAATTTAAATAATTTAAACCTCACAAAAATGAAAAAGAATTCATAAATGCCAGAGCCCAAAATGAAATTTAAAATTCTCGAAGTCTAATTTCTTTGTAACAAGTTTAAAAACGGTATAAATTTTCTTGAACGATATAAGAATAAAAGATAATACTGCGCTAGAACTGAAGTGGGCCTTCTTGTTGGAGTTTTTGGGTACCCTGGTGAACTAGTGAGCCAGCCAAAATGAGCTGACTCATTTTATAGTTCACCAATATAAGGTTAACCAATCAGAAGGCTCAAAATATTCAGGCGACGTGTATAAAGGAGGCCATGTTTTTCCCGAATATGTACAGCCAGCCTTTGATATCGAAGACTGAAGAATTACGGAACAGCTGCTGGTGGTATTGGCGATATAGTCAGATTCAGTAGAGTGTCTGACTCGTGAGTGTTAATCTTTAACGTTGTTTCATTGAACAGATTACGTACTGCGCTGGATTCTATATTCATAGACTATGGCGAACATGGTCAACACTTCTTGCTTTAAAAGCCACCAAACGAAATCCTCGTTTTTAATCTTGGCTTTAACACTGACCTCTGGCAGCGTTGACAGATGTCTAATTATCCCAACCACCAAACCCATATATTAGATGAGTGCGAATGTCCCAAGAACTTTAAAAAATACAAACTAAATCATCATCATCATCATCATCAGCAGCAGCAGCAGCAGCAGCAGCAGCAGCAGCAGCAGCAACATGACAGGCTGTTGTCATACTGCCTCTGAGCACGTAATCAAATCCCTGCAGATATCTCAGTTGAAAGCTGGGGTGATATTCATTCATGTCTAGCGTGTCTTGGACAAGTAGACTTGGAGGAGTCCATCTCACTCCATATCAGACCATAGCCGTTGCTATCCAACTTGAATGCTCACACACACGTGAACGTTGATCGTGGTAACCAATCCGCTCTCATCGTTGAGTTCAGTTTAATATCAAAACCGAACTAGATATACTGCTTCGCTGTGACTTTTCAATAAATATTTACATGGTAATTGTTCTGATGAGCCCTTAAGTACCTGGACTCTATGAATCTAATCGCAGTATTAGATTGGTGGCAAGATCTCATTCAGCCTTAGAAAAACCAAATGACAAACCACATACAAACAACTACGCATTGACGATAACCAAGTAAATCCGACAATCTATTAATTGATGATTAGCCGACAACTCAATTAAACAATCTTTAACTACGACAAAAAGATTATGAAACTGATCTAAACGATACGTTTTTTTCGGCAACGCTTATATATTACACCACATTGGGCACCTTAACATGGTGTAATGGTTGAAAAGTTTGTCTTGCTAGATCAATTACGACTGAATAGTGAGTTCGATCCTCACTGGGTTCCCATACTTTCGGCCTTGTGCCACATCTAAGCCGGGCTTAGAAAATCACTATATTACACCACACGGAAACAGAAAACAAAAGAGTAGATGAAGAAGATGGCATGGTTTATAGATTTTGCACAAACTCCTAATAGTTTTAGAGATAGGTGCAGGTTATGTTTAGGGGAAAAATTAGAATTAAAAAATACAATAATCAATGTAAACTATTAAATCAAAGGAAAGCGCTAGTGTTAAAATATAGACATAGAAGTAGATTCAAACTTATATAAGAATATAGATCTTACCTTACTCCCCCCCCAAAACAGTCCCCCAACTGATGCAACCCCTTTTGATTAATTTAACCGATCTTTAATGGTGTAAATGGATGGTATATATATGTATATATGTATGTGTGTATATATGTGTGTATAGGTACATATATGTATGTGTATGTAAGTATGTATGTATGTGGGTATATATATATATATATATATATATATATATATATATATATATATATATATATATATTGAAATTATTAGGAGAAATTGATAATTATATTTAATGATTCATCGAGTCTGAAACCTCTACAGAATGCAGAAAGCACTGGATGGCCGTTTCGTCTTATATTTGGGACTCATCAGCAGTGCGCATCCACTACCGAGAATTGAAACCCTGACAGTTAGGTTGTGAAGCAAACACCATACCAACTGCTTCACAACAACTGTCAGGGTTTCAATTCTCGTAGTGGATGCGCACTGCTGATGAGTCCCAAATATAGGACGAAACGGCCGTCCAGTGCTTTCTGCATTCTGGAGAGGTTTCAGACTCGATGAATCATTAAATATAATATATATATATATATATATATATATATATATATATATATATATATATATATATATATATGCCCAAGTAAATGATTGGTGCATACGGAATAGATTCGAATAACGAACAAATACAATTCTTAAAAGAATGCTCAATACAGAGTAGAGCAAATATAATTATTCATTAGAAAATTACAACATAAACATGTTATAAGATTACTACAAAAATATCCATTTTGTTTCAACACTTCTGGTGGCTTATCAAGTGATGGTGTTGAATGTAGAATAAAGGGTTTTAAAAGGTTCAAATCAATCAAACATCCCTCGCTAGGGGAAACGCTGTTACATAAGCTGGAATGACAAATGAAAATACAAGTATATGGAAATTCAAAAAACTTGACAACGGACTTAGGTTATATTAATTATTTTATGCTTTAATGTTAGGGTTAGACTAAAATAGAATTCATTCTAATAAATATTAAATTATACTAAAATTATTAAATCATTCTAACTAATAAATATTAAATTATACTATGATATATATATATATATATATATATATGTGTGTGTGTGTGTGTGTGTGTGTGTGTGTGTGTGTGTGTTGTACATCATAATTTATTCCATTGGGTGTTTCGGTATTACTTACATTCTTGGGAATCTATTATTTAGATATCTTATTCTAACTTTAAATTGTTTTGTCTTTAAGTCCACCATCACTTAATAATATAAAACCCTTATTGTCGAAATACAATTTATTATCAATCCTAATAAAACATATATTTTGTTGGTATAGTTTGGTATGCCCTAGCAGGAACCTAAATTCATTTACATACAACTAAAGGCTTTGGTCATACATAAACTCCCATCATGACCCATCACTCCTTATAGAGATGCCTCACGCCCTTGTCATCAATCCAGGTTCCTTATCGAAACGAGGCGTCCCTTTGAGAAGGCCTATACCTTCTCTCCGACTGCTATCTAAATTAAATTTGAAATAGACCACACACGCACATACATACACAACACACACGCGCGTGCGTGTGTGTGTGTCTTAGGTTCTGTGATTAAGCCTTTTCTTTTTTTGACATAAAGAGTATAAAAACTGTCCGAATGTTCTATATATCCGAGTGTTTTCGGTTATTCTATTAGCCATTATCAAGGATGTTTTTTTATTTTTTATTTAACTGAATATATAATTTTTTATATATGCGTATTTATACTGATGTGAATGTTTTGTTTATTTTACAAACACGGTAAGCGTATTGTGGCTGTTTTCATAGCTGATATTATTGAGGATTGTTTTTTTTCCATTATTTTTAGCCTTTTTTATGTAGATGAAGCTATTATAGTTGTATTTTCTACGAGTATGTTGGCGATAGAGGACCAGAATTATTTATGAATTCAGATGTCCCTTAAGGAACTGATCAAAGCAAATTTAAATAATTATATTGGACATACCACTACATACCTATCAAGAAGATTCATAACTCAATTAGCTGAAAATAGATATATTGTTGATTCTGGGTGTTGTCTTCAGTGTTCACGTTAATCTATCTATCTATCTCTCTCTCTCTCTCTCTCTCTCTCTCTATATATATATATATATATATATATATATATATATATATATATATATATATATATATATAAAGAAATGGAATGGAAATAGAAATCAACATTATGTTTACACTTTCTCCGATATCCAGCACTATTTGATATTCGTAAAGGATGTTTTGTGTGCACAGTTTCCCTGTTTCAAGGCTCCTTCAGTTATTCAAAAGTATATTTTTCTTCGTTATCTACTGATTTTTTACTGTACAAAGTTCCGAATAGTTACGCCCAAATTTTACAGAAGCCAACCCAGAGGAATATATAAACTTTGCATATTTCCTTGTGTTTATTTTAAAATAACTTGACCATTATCTCTTTCTAAATCACTATTATTTGTTTTACTACCATTTGTCATTAGTATATGGTGATTTTCCGGATTAAAATAACTGTAAAGAATTATAAATTTCGATTCGTCAGTAACAATGTAAGCCGTTTTAGAAATAGTGTCAAATCCAACTGAAAATAGAAATTAATTTTCATTTTCTGAAAACTGTTCAACTTCTTGTACAAAATGAGCTTTCTTCACGTTTTTTCACTGTTCGCCATATACGTGACAAATGATATTTTATGAAGCAGTCATAAATGATAGTGAATTGTTAGTACTCACATATACACCATACAGTAAAAAAAACAATATAAAACATTAATATAATTTAATCCACCGTACAATAACAATAAGAAAGGAAATACAGACGTATAAAAATATTGATTAACCTTAAGCACAACCCTCCTCACCCATCAAGCAATTTCCATCTCCAGGAGATATTAAACAGAAAAACATTAAAAATCAACTACAGTTCCACGGAAAAGATAAAAAAAAAAAAGTCACAGCATACAAATAACCAATAATTCACTCTCTAAAACGAAAACCACATGTAATTTCAGATCAAAACATAAATGTCGAATCTGAAAATTCCCTGAAAGGCAATATTATATATCTAACGATTGTAAAAGCAGATAAAAAAGAAAAAAATATAAATTATGAATAAAAATATGCGTAACAGAAGGAGCCGGGAAACAGAAAAATGACGCGCAGAAAACATTTTTTAACAATAGTAAATACGCGAAAAGCACAACTTTTTCTAAACATATATGGAATCTCAGAAAGAAATAAACCAACAATATAAGGGAAAATGATGAAAACAGCACTAGGCTACTGTAAATTTTGTTTGGAGGCGAAAATATTTATAATCACCTTCCAAGGCGAACACAAATTAATAAATGAATTTATTTTAAAATGAAGACGCAAAAATAATTTTTCCGGTGTTGCTTACGCGTAACACAAGTATGTAAAATTAATATAATATTAACTAACTTTGCTATCCATAATAACCCAATGACTAGCATATATAAATAGTCGAGCTACCACCCAACACACATGGCCTGGGGATTGTGCTTAAGCACGAAACAGATTCATTGTTGGCCGCACCGTTCAATCTCTCTCTCTGTCAAACACACACACACACACACACACACACACACACACACACACACACACACACACACACACACACACACACACATATATATATATATATATATATATATATACACTCTGTGTTAAAAAAAGAAAGCACTTGTTCCAACACAAGAAAAATTAAATAAAAGGCTTAATCGTAGTACCTTTTCTGTCGTTTTTAGTGAAACATGCACACATACACACACACACACACACACACACACACGCATGCATATATATATATATATATATATATATATATAAACAAAAACAAAGATCGTTGGTAGAACCAACGGACAACTTGCCAAAACCTAAAACTCTTATGCAGATAAGTATGTAATTAACTTTTTTTTACGAAACACCATATAACTTGCACGTATTTACAAGTATTAAGGTGGCGACAATCACGCTGGAGAGTAATGGTTAATTAGTTTGTCACCTAAATCATTATTTGTGAATTTGATCTTCAGTGATGCATTTACACAAGCAAAAACGAAATTTAGTAATTAACCATTTACTTTTCCTAGCTTAGGTACAATTCTACAATAGCAGAGCAGTTTGTGAATTGAACTCACGATTTTAGGAATTGGCTTGTGAGACCTCATGGTAAACCCCCTCCCACAGCGACTTAATCTTTTGAGAATATTCCCCGTATTGTCTTGCTTGTCACAATTGGTTGAGTCCAATTAAAAATATCAAGAATGCAATAAAATACATATTTCTGAATATAATAATCATCCAAAATTACATATGGATTTGATTTTTTATTTTAGAACGGCATAAAACAAAACATCACATATAGATTCATAAAAAATAAAACATCAACTTAAATATGCTCATCCAAACCAAGCAAAATGATTTCATTCTTTCTAATTCAGACATATTTTTTTGTTAAATGACTACCTTGAAACCAATAAACTAATGCCCAGATTGGAAATCCGATCGTTTATTCCATATTTCATGATTGATAGCGTGCAATGAGGAAAAAATTAACGCCTTCGTAATTTGCTTCACGTTGCTTTTTATGTCAGATATTTTCTTTCCTGAAATGGCGTTTACGCTTATACAGATATTTTTTTAAAAGTTTAGTTTCGTAATCGACCTCACTTTCTCCCACGCCAGGAAAAAACACTCTAATGTGAACTTCATTTATTTCCGCAGCGCAATGTCTATAAAAATTCAACATGCAAATGACTTTCTCGTTCGGTTGTTTCCTAACGAGACTTGGTGGAGATTTCCTATTGACTGCTAAATAAACCAAACAGAAACTCGAATAGATTTGCAATTTAAGACTTGATTAATAGAAACCAAATTGTTCGGGTTAATGGCGTCTTCTGTGTATGCATGACGCGTGTAAAGATTTGGCAAAGAAAGCAAAGAAAAAGGAATAAAAGACGAACGAATGTTTCTATTTTTTTAAAATAAGCAGAGAAAATGGCGATGAGAATGAGGGAAAAAGATGAGACGAAACAAAATTAGTAGGAAGGTGCTACCTAAGATGGAGAAAAGTTACAAAAAGAGAGAAAAAATAGAGAAATGCGAAAATGCAGGAACTTTTGAAAATGGCGCGGTTGGAAAAAAAGAATGATGGCAAGAATGATTGATTGAACAAAGAAAAAAGAACAACGAAAAGAATTGAGAGAAGAAACTTGCAACTGCCTAAGGCATCGAACAGTTCTTTAGCATTTGTAGTTATTAATCGTAGAAGTAAACACTGAGTTAAAGCAAATCATTGTAGAAATGGATTAACGATTATCAACACGAGAAATAAATTCAATGAGTTGTGTTTGAATGGTATCACTTAAATTTTGAAGGTGGGGATTACTGAAGATTCTTTTTAATTGTAACATGGGACCTAATACTATCTTTCAATATCACAAAAACCAAGCTAGTATCAATTCATCACTGATCAGACCCTGCGTTTTCTCCACGTGGGATAAACAGTATCACTCTCACTGAGGCTCTATGCTTGTAACGTTTATTGGGTTCGCTTCAGACTTCAAGAGGAACTCATAGATACAACACATTGCTAAAGATGCTGGAGAAACATACTCGGCTCATTATGCTGCTTCAGGACGTACCTGACTGCAATGATGGTTTATCTTTACAAGAGTCAGATTCTATCGAAATATTGCCGATCTATCTCGACTGGATTTTCTCAATCCTTTTTTTCCAATTTTCTCCACTCTAGAGCTGATTTCTCATTGCAAAAACGTAGCAAGACTCTCAATACTCTTTCTATTCCCATAGCAAATATTCATCATAATAATATATAGGTTCCATTTTTACTTCCATCAATTCAGAAATTTACAGTTGCCATTTCGATGGAGTCGAGTCATCTACATTTCCTTCATGTTTCAAATGTGAGAAGAACGTTCCAATCAGATCGTTTTTTAACCTAAGAACTCATTTTGTAGAACAAACTCCAGCGTAGGTGATTCGGTGAACACAACAATCTTAACCGCTTCATGTCAAAGATCAATCCTATAATTTTCACTTTCTAGCAACATCGCTTTCATTCCTATCACACATCGAATTTATTATAACATTCTTAACAGTCATCCTATATATTTTGTGACGATCGAACCTTATATAAAAACTCATGTTACTTGGTGAAGAGAAAGGTATTAACAGCTAACTACTCTTATTTTGTTTGAATCATTTCATCCCATGAAAGCAGTAAAAGCAACTAAGGGATTATTTAGCGTTAAAAAACAGAGAAGACAAAAAAGGTCTTTCATTGGATTCAGAGAGACATGACGATTGACATTGAGTTTAAATTTTTGAAGACGGTAGTTAAGAAGCCGGAAGAATGTTCCAGAAGCAAAAAAAAAAAAAAAAAGAAAGAAAGAAAAAGAAAAAAAAACAAAGGCGGGAGAATAAATTATTAGCATAGAACTTATGGTTAGAACCAGCAATTTCAATAATGCACTTATGAATCCTAGCTTTCAATCTAGTGCTGCATTTAAATTCCTAAAGTCGACGTATTAAATAAGAATGGTCATTATAACAATTGCTGTGGAAATATTTATAGATATTTATAGAAAATTCAATGGGAATCTACGTTACGGTAGTGTTAAAGTGGATGAAGCTGAGATGCCAGGTCAGGACCGATAACATTGCAGATTCTTCTTTGGATTTTGTCAATAATCGCAATTATATGACATAAACACCAGATCAAATGTGACAAAAATATTCAATTCAACGGTGGACTTATAAACGTACCAGATACATCCTGACAAGAATGACTTGTCTAGCATGATAAAGTGAACTGAATTTTTAGTAGCAAATTTAGTAATTGATCCAGTATAATCATTCCACTTCATGTCAGTTGAGAACGTGAAACCAAAAAGTCGCAGTGAGTTGCTCTCCCGGAGGTCAGCCAATAAATGTCATGGGAGACCAGATCTTTATTCAGTTGAATCAAGAATTATTACTTGGTTATATCAAAGCAAGAGGCGCCACCAAGTGACTCTTGATCAGCAGAATTTGTTCTCATGAGGACGATTTCAGGGTTTCGGAGGTGAAGAATTATGACCACAGAATGGCAGCTTTAAGTTGTTGGAATATTAATACTTCTACACTTCTACAATGCACGGAGAATTTTCAAAAAAACGAAATGGCATAGAAATAGAAAGGTGAGAACTACTGTTATATTGATTTTCCAAGCGTAGCTTAGATGTGGCACAAGGCCGAAAGTATGGGGCACCCAGTGAGGATCGAACTCATTACTCAGTCGTAATTGTTATAGCGAGACAAGCTTGCTACCCATTACACCACGTCGAGGTGCCCAAGAAATACTGTTATATATTCTATAGAGGACACCAAACAAAAACTCATTATATACTCAGAGTGAGCAAACTGTTACCGTAAAAGTTACATTTTTGATCCCAATAAATAAAAATGCTCAGAATTACAAAGTAAATATGTATCGATATTTTGGATATATAAATCGTTCAACATCGCTTCTGCTTTCAGAAAAAAAATCCGATCAAATGTATACATCAACTATATCTCTTTCCTGATTTTTGTTAAAAAGCTAATCGTTAGAAAGTTCAAATACGCCATTCTTCAATTTATATTCTCTTTTCAACGTTACCCCATTTCGAAGAAGGTTAACTTCAGCTTTCAAGAAAAGAAGTAAAGAAGAAACAGTAAAGTGAAAAAAACTGCACAAGACAGAAAGGCGAGAAACGCAGCTAAATTGGCAGCGTTCTTTTCAGCAAACTACACAATTTATTGAATTGTAATAACTAAGACTAAACACTCCTGATTTAAAAATTCTCTTTCTTCTTCTTTTTAAATCGCTTAGGCGCTTTGATTTAAAGAGTCGTATGAGAAAGAAATGCATGTGAGAAAGTGCAGCCTTTTATTATAGGGCATTAGTGATAAACATTTCACTCACGTCAAGAGAACAACAAAAACACGTGTAATCATCACTTGTGTGAGTTCTGTATGTGCGAGTGTGTTTAGACGCGTGGGAGAAGGTTTATTTTATCGAAGAAGAATAAATCGAACACGCTCTGTCGTAGACACAAACAAACGTCACCTTCTTCTGCTGTGTCGACTTTATTACTCGAAATCACAACGCGGTAAATAGCGCCAATACCGACCACTGAGAACTTTCGGATATTTACTTCTGTTTAATGGAAATAAAGAAAAATCCATCTAACTTCTCTTCTTTCAAAATGATGCCTTTTTTCTCCAACAACACTTGAAATCTCAAGTTGCTTTCCAGTAGCAGGTCGGTATATTTCGTTAGCATAGGTTCACAAAAGAGAAACGTCTTACGCCAAGCTGAAATACAATAAAAAAAAGCCGTTTTTCAATGTTAAATGTAATAAAGTTTTCATATTCTAAGCTTGGTTTGTGGAACTCCGTTAAAAATATTACTCAAGGAAAACCAACAACTTTCTGGAAGCAATCTCGCTTTGTTTGTTTGTTTCTTTCTTTCTTTCTTTCACTCTGTTTCTCCGTCTCTTTCTCTCTCCCTCCTCTCTGTCTGCCTCCCCCCCTCTCTCTATATATATAGATGGTGTTTAATTTTGCCATATTTATGCCGGAAGGATGCCCAAGCTCTAAAATAGAGCGTTTGTAGATATAGTCAGTGTGGACAAAGGAATTAACTCCGCATGGTAACTGTCATCATGTGTCACTACTCCTTTCGTGGGCTCTGTATTTAAGCCACTGGGGGATTAGGCGATTAAGAGATTAACCCCAACCGACACTTCCCATTTCTTAACTGTAAAGCTTTCGGCTATTTATTCTCTTCTTCCTTGTTTGTCTTATATATATATATATATATATATATATATATATATATATATATATATATATGTGTGTGTGTGTGTGTGTGTGTGTGTGTGTGTGTGTATATATATATATGTTCAAATGAGAGAAAGAAGCATCACCTCTACCTTCTGAGCTTTTCTATTTAGCGCAGATCTGACATTTAAATGGTTAATCAAGACATGCCCACAAGTCTATCTTTGATTCTGACCTTATGTTCCCCACTCTTTAACTTTCGGAAAAGAGGTAACAGTTACCATCGCCTGAAAGAGTACAATCAAAGTATTGAAACATGAAAGCTTTTGTGTAGCCATATATATACTGAAGTGTTGCTATAATCTGGTATTGTTTTTCTTATTTTTTTCAGTGTTATTTTTGGTTTCTTTTCTTTTTTGGTTTGCCTATATGTTTAGAAAGCATTTAACTATTTGCATATTTTCTCGTTAAATAATGTTTTGTGTCATTAGCTGCATCTTTTCTAGAAACGAGACCTTCTGTTATTCATGTGTATACTATTCTGGTTTCTTTTCCATTTTATTATAGTTTGGTATATTACGTTTACTTGTAGACAGTTACCGTTTAGGGGACATTCGTAATTTGTTATACAGTTGCCGGTAGAGGTTGTGTATTTTCGTCGTATAATTGTTATTTTTCTGTTTTATTTTTAATGATTTGTAGCATGTTTTCAATGCACACACACACACACACACACACACACACACACACACACACACACACACACACACATATATATATATATATATATATATATATATATATGTGTGTTTTAGAGTTGATTATTCTGTGTTGTTTGATTGATTCTAGGAAATGTCGATAAAAGATAAATAATGAACACAATACATTACGGAGAAATTACCGAGAAGGATATTAAAAATAACCAAACGTACAATAAATACTCATCTGTCACACTTTTCCATATTACCAATATTTGCAAGACTTATACGACTTAACGTTAAAGATTGTAAAATCCAAACCCTTGCAGATGATGTAACCTAGTGTTAAATATTCTCTTATTTATTTTCTTTTATTAATCATAAAATTATATGTATATTTAGGCAGCATATCTTCATTCAAGTATGTTTGATTGAACAATCGAGACATATGTCTATTTTTATTTTGCGTGTCAATTTCTTAGTGTCGATATAAAATTGATTGAGAAAGACGGCGTAGCTGTTTTTATATTTTTTATTTTACCCAAGTACTTTCAATTTCATCCAAGATCATTTTCACCGGGAATTGCTAAGACAAATAATTAATATAAGTTATGAATATGCGTGAATATAAATGCTATTAAATTCGGAAAAACATTACCGCTATGAAATTATATTACTCTAATATACTGAATTTTTAAAACACGCTTAAATGAAACTAACATTTCAAGAATTAGACAAACACATGGACGCCATGAAGCTAAGACGTGGCGCCTCCACAACACAATTACTACATACATACGAACATATATACACCTCTTCTATGTTAGGAGGTAAGCAATCATGGCTCTCTACAGTCTCCTCCCCTTTAGCAGCATTTGTCTCTTTGTCAAGACTGCCCATTCCATTCTGCTACACAAGCGCGTCAGGTAAGTGTCCTGCTGCCTTCCACTATCTTTCTTGGCTTCAATAGGTCTTGTGAGGATTAAGTTCTCCAAGCCCTACTTCTTCATTAAGAAATTTCACATGTCTCTTTCTGATTTTGAATATGGTTTCTTTTGTTACCACTTTTCTTAAGACATCCTCACTGCATACTCGCACTGTCGATGAATTTCTCAGTATCCTTCTGTAGAATAACATATATGCTGCCTCCAGTCTTGTCTTCATCTGTGAAGAAATTTTCCAGAATTCAGTAGCATATAAAAGGATTGATATTAAATAAAGTCGAGCACTCTTAGTTTCTAACAAAATGTTCTTTGGTTTGGATTTCAATCTCGTATTTTCAGCCTCAGTTAAAACACTTCCCGCTTATTTAAACTTGTCTACATGTTTTATATTGACATCTTCAATTCGTATTTCGCATCTTGAACTTTTTCTCTTGCTGGAAATCATGCAATCTGTCTTCTTACTAATCCTTTCCTTCTGATTAGTTCTTTCTTTTCGCTTTCCTTTACCATCTTGGTCTTGTAGTTTATGCATTTGCCAAAAAAAAACTAATGGCATATGCGTAGCTTATATATAAAATTTTCTTTCAAATAATTATTTTTCCAAAGTACTTTCAATCTTATCTGAGACTATCTTCGAAGTGTTAAATTCTCCGTGAATGTGTAAATATATTTCTGGAAATTCAAAACATTTCAACTGTTCGTTTTACTGTGTTATGCAGTGTTTTAGATTTCAAAATTCAAAATTCACATGTTTTTTCCACAGTATTTTCATTTTACCTTATATATATATATATATATATATATATATATATATATATATATATATATATATATATATATATATATAAAATGAAGAGGTTATAATGGTTCCAACAAGAGAAAAGTGTGTATATTAAAAAGAAGAGAGGTACCGCAAACTTTTTTGGTTGTAATGTGGGTTTTTAAAAAAATATTAGTCTTTATTTTTCATAGTTTTACAACACGTGTTTCTGGTCTCACAACCGTCTTCAGGTAAAGGGTGGAGATTTCCACATATTATTAAAAATAATTAATTTTTTCCTTTATGTTTTTCAATGTTAAATATTCTCGATATGAGACATTCTCTGTTTTTGTGTTGGTCAATCGAATGTCTTTCTTTAAATGGCAGTGAAGAGTTCTGAGCGAAGGGTCATAAAACAATTAAGGTTGGTTTGAGAAGTGATGAATCGGTTGTCGGTATCTTATCTTTTAATGTTTTAATAACCCCTGTGTGTTCTTAGATCTATTTCCATTTTCGTGTGTTTCTGTCAGCATGCGCGTATATATGTGTGTGTATATTCCCCCTCAATACATACACTGTCTCACTACGAAGAATTAGTAAACACATTTGTACACATACACACACACACACAAACATACACACACACACACACACACACACACGCACACACGTACATTGTCCCACCACAAGGAATCCGTACACACGCACACACACTCACACACATTCTTCCCAAGTTACATGGAACCAGCACACACACACACACATATACACATACATACGTATATACATACACACGTATTTCCTAAGTTGTGTGGGGTTTGAGTAGCTGCCCTGCTTTCGCCAATATGCGTGCATATACATACATATACACACATATACATACATACATATACATATACACAGTGTAACCCGGATATAAGATAAACCCGGATATAAGAGACTTTCTATGGTCCCAAATTAGAGCCTTTGTTAATGTATATATAATAGACCAAACCCGGGTATAAGAGAAACCCGGATATAAGAGAAACTCGTATATAAGAGAAACCCGGATATAAGATACTTATTCTCCGGTCCCGACAACTCTCTTTTATCTGGGCTACACTGCACATACATACATACATATGCGTACATATATACATTTTTCGTGTTCCACAGATACCCGCATGTGAGCGTGCGTGCAAGTATGGGAATAGCTTGATCACTGTATTTGGTCACCATGTGTGCATGCTGTGTGCTTTTGTGTGTGGGGTCATGATCTATTTAGTTCCGGTTTGAATTTATTTATGAAGTTTTTTTCTTGTATTTGTAGGTAGGAATAATTGTCTGTTTGATATATCAGCATGATATTAAATTTACCCTGGTTACATTCAAAGATATGTTGTGAAACAAAAAGTTTTCTGTTGTCTGGCAACTTTATGTTGCTTTTGTGTAGGGAGACCCTGTTGTTCAGTTGTTGGCTGATGCCTATATATGACTTCCTGCATTTTGTGCATTTAAGTACATAAATCACATTTTTGGAGTTGCAGTTTAAGTTTTTGTTTATTGTGAACGTTGTTTTGGGGTTTTCAAAAGTGTAGGAGTTTCCTTCTATAATGATGTCACAAACCCCACACCTTTTTTTGTTGCATTTTGTGACTCCCTGTATTGTGTGTTGGGTAAATTTAGATGAGGTTAATATGTGTTTTAGGTTTTTAGATTGGCGTTTGCTTTTAATTATTTTGGTTGTTTTTAGTATATTATTCAGTTTATTATTCTTGCTAAGTAGGTCTAGATTTTTGGTAATTTTTGTGAATATTTCTGGATTGTTTTTGTTGTATGTTGAGACATATGCTAGAGTTGGCTCGACGTTACGTTTCTTTTTATTTCTAAGTTGGTCTAGAGGGATTTTTTTGCGAGTTCAAAACCTTTGTTTATTAGTGTTGTGGGGTAGCCTCGTTTTTTTAGAGTTTTATATAGTTCTTCTAAGCGGGTTTTTCGGAGGTGTTTATCAGTCACTATAGTACAAACTCTACGTGCTAGGGAATAGGGGATGGATTTTAGGCAGCTTTTGGGGTGATGGCTCTTGAAATGAAGGTATTGTTGGGTGTCTGTAGGTTTGTGGTAGATATCTGTGATTATATGGTTGTTTTTATTTCTAATGAATGTATCTAAAAATGGTAATTCGTTAAAATTATATTCTTGCGTGAATTTGATTTTTGGGTGTAAGTTTTGAAGTAGAGTGTGAAATTGGTTAATGTATATATATAGACTTTTAAGCAATGCACATGACGTCGTTTAGATCTTCTCGAAAGCCCTTATCTGATCGATTTCGTATCCGAAAAGTAAACAAAGCAATTTCTGAAGAATTAATGTTTTTTTTTTTAATCCGACATTTTTTATTACTGGAAACATTCATAGTGAATACTCGTGTTTGAGTAGACGTATCGATTTTTAAACAGTGTTTATTACGTCGACCGGAAAAATTCTTAATAAAGAAAATGTGCTCTCCGACTATTTTCGAACCTTGTTTACGTTTCGAATACGAAATTGAGTAGATAAAAGGCTTGTTCATTTTATTGTTAAAATACATACGCATAAAGCTTACATAAAACAAAACAACATTTATATAATACTAAAACTTTTATTTATGTATGTGTGTTCCCGAGATAAAGTTTATTATACCATTAACCCCTGCCGAGTCCAGAGCCAAATTTCATTAAAATTAGGCAAGATGTTCTTGAGTTAGGGCCGTTTATCTGTTTTTACGGTATTTTTATTAGGAAATTCAGTATTTGTTTACGATACACATTCTTATATCAATCCGTGTATATAAACAAACATTTGCACATTATATTCCAACTATTATGTGTGAAAGATAATAAATATGTATAATACATGATAACAACATAATTAAATAAATAATAAATATTAATAACGCAACATATATTTGTACAATTCACCACACTACATCAGACTTTTTTTATAAACAAATATCTAGAATGTTTGGCAAATACTTGATAGGTGAAAACGGTATGTGGGTGTGACAGTGAAAAACATGTATGTCTGAAAGATTGTGTCAACTGACGAGACGGTAAATACATAAATAGATGCATGTTGGTTTGTCACCATTAAATATTTTGAAATAAATACTAGGAAAAAACAAGTGACCATTTGACCAGAAATATTGTATAATGTTAGTAATACTAATTATTACAATAACTTGTATTGCAAATACAAATTAAAATATATGTAACAGTATGTAAGAGTAAAATTGATTACATCATTTTGTATCATGAACTGCTTTTAAAAGGAAGGCATTGAGTTTATGGGTTTATGAGTAGAGTTTAAAAATTGGAAAATTCCACATCATTTCACTTCCAAAATTTCTGATGAACTTAAATAAATAGTGAAAGATGTTAAATTTACTTTTTGTTCATTATTTACACATTTTTTCCTTACCGGTAGCACAACTTTGAGTTTCATGTACAAAGCAAACTTTAGGGGGTGACTGAAAAACTGTCCATTACCTTATTTAAATTTTACTATATATACCGGTTTATAGTAATAATGGAGTAGTCATATTATTTACTATTATTAGTGTAATGAGTAGAGGCTCACACCTTGTTTCTTGTTTAGGAAGGGGTTCCCGGAACTCTCTCTCTCTCTCTCTCTGGCCTCCGTACTAGTGCTGCTGTGTTTCTCCCGTGATGTGCACAGACTGTAGAATTACCTCTTCATTCTGAGGGTACACGGTTGACAGTTCCCTGGTTGCTGTTTCCGACTGGTAGTTAGGAACCCTAACTCTTGCGTAGCGTCTTGAGCGGCCGCTCTGATCAACAGTTGTATAATTTCGGGATGTCTGTAGTGCCATGTCGCGCATGGAAAGGTATCCCTGCAGTCACCTCCGGTAGGCAACCCTATATATATATATATATATATATATATATATATATATATATATATATATCTGCGTGAGTGTGTTTGTGTGTGTGTGTGTGTGTGTATTTGCTGAAAATGAATAATTTGCTCAGATTTGGGAAAATGGGTTGGGCCTAAAACTTTTCAGTATTCCACATATATATATATATATATATATATATATATATATATATATAGAGAGAGAGAGAGAGATAGATAGATAGATAGATAGATAGATAGATAGATAGATAGATAGATAAATGTGTGTGTGTGTGTGTGTGTGTGTGTGTGTACGTCTATTGGGACTAAAACTCAGTCTAGATCCCAAGTGGATCCCGTACGTATGAGCCACCGTTCTCATAAATACCCGAGTTCCTCTGCTATCCTCTATTATTACCAGATCAAGTTAAATATGGAATACTTTTGCCACATATGGACAGGTGCTGGCTAGTCTTCACTTTCCAGTCTCGATAGAATCCAAAAGCGTCTCCGCATCCTCTGCTTTATCGCTATTTTCATGGAACGTGCTCAAACGACCCTCATTCATTTCTTCCCACAGTTTTAACATTCATGCTACGCATATTGCAGAAGACCACACTAATTCACTTCTTATTCCATAGGTGAGATGTAATTCCACGCGTGTAGCTTCTTCCTACTTACCATTGCTTTGTGGAACCAACTTCCAAGAAGATGCTTTCCCGATCACTACAATCTTAACCTGTTCAAGTCTAGGATTAATTATCTTCCTCACATATCCGCATAAAACTCTGCTTCTTACTTTGTAAAATTCTACTACTAAAATTATATATATATATATATATATATATATATATATATATATATATACAGTGTAACCCGGATATAAGAGACCCGGATATAAGAGAAATCCGGATATAAGAGAAATTTTCTCTGGTCCCAAATTAGAGCCTGTGTTTTAATAAAACAAAATAGACCAAAACGGATATAAAGAGAAACCCGGATATAAGAGACTTCTTCTCCGGTCCCGACAACTCTCTTATATCCGGGTTACACTGTATATATATATATATATATATATGTACTCTTGTTAGACGAAAGCGCTGAAATATAATGATGTATGGATTCCTTACCACAACGTTTATTTTAGAGTAAACATTCCGGCTTCGTAGCCATGTTTAAAGGTTTTCTTTTTTTTTTATCTGTCTCGTATTTTGAAACTTTTCCCGTGAAAAACAAACTATCCCTCACACTCATTTTTTTCTCTTTTTTCCCTTTCTATTGCTTCCTTTCTATCTCTCTCCCTCTTCATCACTCTCTCTCTTTCTAACCACTCCTTTATGCATACATATCTTTCTTTCCTTTGCCTTTTACATTCATCATAAATTTTGTTAATATTCTCTTCCACTCAATTTCTTCTTTTACCATTCGAAGACATTTCGACAAACCATTATTATTTTCATTTTTTTGACAACTCATATTCTTCCAATGACTCCAATCATTGAATGAATTCTGCAAATTTTGGCAAGAACAGGACAGTTTGGATACTTTCCAAAAGCGAAAAGACTTTTTGATATGCAAAGAATGATGAAATGATAAGAGTAATAATCTGGGATTTCAATTATATGGATGCGACATATTAAATAAAACTTCCGATGAAAGGGTCTCTGGGTGCATGCTTACAAGCTTATTATAACAAAGAAGAACACACACACACATACACAAACACACACACACACTATATATATATATATATATATATATATATATATATATATATATATATATATATATACTAGAAAACGGGTTTATTTCTATATGGATCAGGGATAGGCGTATCTGTGGGATCTGCCTAGGACCAGAGAGTAGTTATCAGCTTTGTGGTGACGCAGCGGTGTGTATTTGTTTTCGAGCGAGTAGGACAAGGCATGAAACGAAACGAATCATATCTTGCTAATTACATACTTTCGACAGCACATCCCCTCGAGCAAAGAAATGACACATACGAGACAACAGATGTGGGGACTTAGAAGTTTCTGTCTATGCTCATATCTATGCATTCTACCCACATGTAGCTGAGAGGTAAAGATCGAATAAAATATAGTGTTCCCTTCAATCTGTGACTTTCTCTCATTTCCTCTTTACACACACACACACACACACACACACACACACACACACACACACACACACACACACACACACATATATATATATATATATATATGTATGTATGTATGTATAAGTGGATATTAAAGTCACCCAGAGAAGACGGTCTGCTTCATGCTAGCCGCAATCATGGGTGACGAGTTATTCTCCACGCTTCAACCCCTATCACACAGGTGGAATGTGACAAGCCTCTCGCTGCTCTACCGCTATTTCCATGGAAAGTGCTCTGACGAACTACATCCCCTGGTCCCGCCGAGGTAAACCTTCATAGCAAGAACACGTCATGCCACTTACATAGTAGTGAACCACCCTCATTCCTTCCATATTCCATCGGTGAGAAGTAAGTTCCACTCGAGTAGCTTCTTCCCGCGAACCACTGCCCACGATCACTGCTATTTTAACCTATTCAAGGTCAGGTTTAATCATTATAATCGTTATTTTATTAAAATTGACTTACAATATCTATTTGTTTAAAAGTTTTTATATTTTTACAATTTGCGTATAATTTGTTGCCCATCCGGATCAAAAGTATGGAGAAACTTTCAAAAATTCATAATGTTTTTGTTCGAGAACTTTCGAATATTTCTAGTCATTATCAGGTAGGTTTTGAGTTATCAGTGCTATATAGAAAGTTTTTATCAGCTTCAATCTGTTTTTTTTTTACGAATGGTAGCTTCGAGTTTTTTAAGAGTTATGTTTAAGTGATTACTGTCTAGTATTTTAAAGTTATTTTCTAACATTTGTATTATGTTAATAGTCATGTTTTTGTTTCTTTGCAGTATGATTATTGATATATGTACGATAATTGGCAAGTTAATCCATGAAAGAGTGGTTGTGTGATCAATGTAAAAATATAATACTACTTTTTTTGTTATGAGTTCCAGTGATGCAATCTCCAAACAACTCAATAATTCATAAACAACATTGTTTTAATATAAGTTTCGGTTTTTAACACACGTGTTATGAGGTTAAATTATTTAAAACTATTTTTTTTCATAATAACTAATAAAACTTCGGTATTTATTAAAATCAGTAATAGTAGGTACTGGTGAAATATAATTGAATGTTTTCTTTATCTTGTTTATAGGATCCGAGTGCGAAATGCAAACTAATTTTGTATGGGTCTGTTCAATATAAATTGGTTCATATTCAATCATTCTTCTTTCCTTTTCCCGACAATTCTTCGTCTGTCTTCTTTTGCATTATTTTGTTGGATGTCGATGAACAGTCAAAATCGATGATGTCAGATTCTCGCATACGTCAGATGAAAGTGACATAGAATCAGATCCGTATAGAAATCAGCCTATATTAAAACTATTTGTTACATCCGTTTTCGCACGCTGAGAATTATCCTTCTATTCAGAAATAAAATATAAAATCGTATATGAACACATTTACACATTTCGACATACAGACTATTTTGACAATAAAATCAATTTGAAGTCTGACGCAAAGTGAGCCTTTGAAAAGAAATTAATCCAATAAAACCGATTGAGGGAAAAATTAACTTCGTTAAACGGACTCCGTTTTTCTTTTTAAAACTAAAATAATATAAAAGTATTTAGTGACACTAATTTGTCATTGATTATTCATTCCATATCCGTCATTCTTAAATATAATCTCCACTCATGTTAGTTGATAACGTGATGTCTGTTGATATCAGATAATAATTGACAGGTTCTTATCATATTTAAATTGGCGAAATTTTAATATATGTACAGCGGACGTTTCTTTCCATTTCATTCTCGAAACTTCTTGGGGGATTTATATGTTTTCGTAAAAATGATTCGCCATGACTTATTCAGATTAATATTCGGAACTTGTTTTTTTAATTTCCACTCTATTTAGTTAATTCAGCCAATAGAACCCCTCCTTCCTATTGGATATTTCTAGAGCTAAATATAAGAGAATCCATCAGGCAACCCCAATATTATTTTCTTTCCATTACTATGGGCGATATTATTTTTCCTTTGCAGGAATTATATTTTTAAGCCTTTTACTCGCTAATGGTCTGGCTTATGTAACTGTCTTCATTCTACGGTTGCTACAATTGCAGATCTACTATTAGGGCCTCAAGTGAAAGAAAACGGCGGGATCCTCTTTTTTACAAAAGATGTCCAGCCAGCTTTGACTTTTTATTATTTCAGCACTATTGTCTTTTGTGTGCACTTCTAGTCGAATTTCTAGGAGCTGTCTGGTTTCTCCTTTGTATACCATAGCAAAACTGCAGGGAATGTTGTACATGCAATCCTATTTTCTCATCTGTCGATTCAGCATTTGTACGGAGATTTCATATAATAGTTCTTTTGTAGGAAACTACTCAGATACTGTATGGGCCATAAATCATTTAGATTTTTCTATCAGATATCTTCGATCGGCTATCTAATGCAATATCCCCGTTAGGGATGGAGGTAAAATCAATTTGAAACATTTCCATTTACTTTCCATGCCAGTGTGTGTATGTGTGTGTGTGTGTGTGTGTGTGTGGGGGGCTTTGTTGGAGCAAAAGTAATTTTAAAAGTAGAATACAAGAAGATACCAATATGACCATTTACTAAACTTAGCTTACTTTGGCACAAGGTTAGAAATAAAAGTCATCAGTTGTTGAGCAGATAAATTAATGGCGCCTAGTAAACGTTAGTTTATATATATATATATATATATATATATATATATATATATATATCAATGGCGCCTAGTAAACGTTATTTTATATATATATATATATATATATATATATATATATATATATATATATATATATATATATATATATAAACTAAAGTTTACTAGGCGCCATTGATTTATCTCCTCAACAGCTGATGAAATGGACAAAGTACGACAATTATTTTAAGACAATTTTATGTTTATACATTCTTCTTTTTTATAGATATAAATTTTTATTATAAACAGAGCATTTTCTTAAATATTTGTATATATAAGAAAAGAATGTATAAACATAAAAATCTCTTAAAATAAATGTCGGTCTTTGTTCATTTCATAATGTGTGACGTCATTTGTTTACATTTGAATAGGCAACGAGCAAGGTCATGAGAGAATCATGAAAAATTGTAGTTTAAAAACAGTAAAATCGACCTTGCTAACTGAACGCTCCTCTGTGGCGAAATCGGTAAAAGCACGTCAGGCTATATGACGGTTCAGTATAGGATACAGGTTCGATTCCTGTCGGAGTACGAATATTTTCTATGACAATTTCTTGGACATTCAGTCCGGTAAATGTTGTTAATACTGTTTATTATAAACAGAGCATTAACTTAAATGTTTGTATCTATAAAAAAAGAATTTATATACATATATATATGTGTGTGTATAGGGAAGTGGTTATAGTTCTTCCAACGAGAGAAAGTGCATATTTTAAAAAGAAAAGATGGAAAATAAAGTTTAATATTTATTAAAAAAAACACATTATAACCAAGAACGTTTACGATTTCTCTTTTCTTTTTAATATATATATATATATATATATATATATATATATTTCTAACCCGAGAAATATTACTGACTCACTCCCTACTCTAAAACTTTGTTCCTTTATATTCAGCATTAGGAAACTGTCTCATAACACTTTCCTAAACCTCTTCCTCCCAAATTGTCCCCTTTAATATTTCTCCCCCAGAAGCACCCTCGGCACACACATTCCCTGCAGAAGTTCACCGATATATTTTTCTGACAAAAAATCTAAATGTACTTCCAGTTGAATGATTTTCTTATCTGTTGAAAATCTGCATTCTAATGAAAATCCTTTGAACTTTCTCACTCCTATTTTTCACTTTTCTCTTTATCGATCTTGGATTCGATTTTTAGTTCAATCGCTATATGTAGTCACATTTCAAAGATATTCATATTAAAATATATTTTATTCATTGATCCATTTACTTGAACCATTTCAGTAACTCGCCGCTTTTACGGTTTTTTTTTATTATAAAACTTTAAATGCAAAAAGAATAAAAATAAAAATTTGAATTGATAGTAAAGAAACATTTTCGCATAAGTTCTTTTCTCGTACAATTTTTAGACACCATATTTGATAGCATTCTCCATTTACATTTAATATTAAAGTACTATTAAGTTAGGTCAGAGTACAATAAACGTGTAGTTTAAAGCATCTTGGTGAACATTAGCCAGCCAGACACTTTAATGTCACATATAAGACGCAGGAGATGCTTCTGGGTCAGTCATTCTTTAAAATAAAGTGGTAACATATATGTCATCAAATAAATGAATTCACTTCAGCATATTGGGAAAGTCTTCATTTGGTCCCATGGTTCTTATATCGAACAAGCAAGTCGCTACATATATGGGATTTTCGCCCATGAAATATAATTTTCTTCGAAAAAGACGGTATAAGAATGTAAACCCTGTGAGAAAAAAACTTGGAAAATTTTTTGTAGAAAATGTATTATTATTTATCCTTAAATTGTGTTCATCAACTTGAAGAAAAGGGGAGATAACCCTAGTTTTTAAGGTGGTGATAACCGTTTATTCGTCATTTAAATGTCAATTTTGATTTTCATTAGCAATTTATTTTTATTTTATTCCTCAAATTGCATGAGTATACCGATTCTTACTCAGCCTATCTATCAATGTTTCTGTCTAATCAGTGTAGACAGAGACCCACATATCCACCAATACCATACTGTCATTACTGAATAATCCTACTATAATTACTGAATTTCCATAGTTTGTTTTTCTATTCGTGTTTTGATGATGGTATTTTAATGCTGGGAATATCCGTTTGTCGCGTGAGTATTATTGTTCCATTTTGGTCATCCATATTTCAAATGTTAAATGAAATACTTGTAAATTCAAACGAAATTTCATAGCATCTAAATGAGGAAAGTCATAAAAGAAGTGCCAAGATTTGTTTGTTACTAAGCATTTTTCCATAAAAGTCGGTATCTGTGACTTTGTAAAGTGGCTTTGTTCATATGTAAGACTGTGGATCAGAGATAACGGTTATATATTGCTTACATGAGCCCAAAATATGTCTACATAAAATGGTATGAAAAGTAGAATTATTATTATTATTATTATATTAATAAAATAGTTTACTGGAATAAAACCTTGGTTTGTATACTTGTGATAGTGAGTTTAATCGTTGGTCCATGTAGTAGAATAACTGAGCAGTCCTAAATGATGGGATATCTCTAGGGATGGACAGCGGAACGGGGAACTATATACACGGATAAATTAAATAAAGGGTTAAGTCCGAAATACCTTAAAGCTTTAGCTGCATCGACCGAAATCGGCAGAAAGGTTGTGATAACAGCAATAATGATGAAGACATTCATCTGAATGTAAATGATACACAAATATTATTTTAAAAAGGTTTGAAGGATCACTGTACTTCATGGCTCAGGGTTAGGGCTTAGGGTTAGGTTTCAGGGTTCAGGGTTAAGGTTAGGTTTAGGGTTTAGGGTTAGTGTTAGTGGTAGGGTTAGAGTTAGGGTTCATGAGGAATCAGGTATTTTGTTGTTATTAAATAAAAATTCGTTTAAAGAATAATTAAAATTTGTTCTTTGAAGTTTTAATTTGGTTTTGTAATTTTTTTTACTTGTACAAAGAAACTATCTAACTAATCGTTACTTACCACTTCCAGCCGAAGAGCGCACATTACTTGTGAACCGGTTGTTACCCGGCATTGGACCATAAATTGCCAAGAGGAGTCGCAGTGTGTAGTCGGGAGGATGGAAAAATTGTAGCTAACGGAAGGTACACAAGTCGATACCCAATCAGTATCGGCTAGGTCACCGTGGAGAGGGGGTATGATGTTGAAAGACCCGAAACCCCTAATGAACCTCGGCTAGAAGCATCACTGATGATGCGTACCAAAGCATCCAATAAATGTATTTTATGAAATGTGAAAGTTGCTTTATGCTTTCACTTCAATTCATTTCATTTCCATTTAAATTCTCTTTTTTGTTTAACAGTTTAGCAAAAGATAAGGAAAAGAAACATGATTTTAGTTGCAAAAAGTAAAAATTACTTTTACGTAATAAACGTTCATCATTGCACTGCCTCTAGATGTAACATTACCTGCACTATTTGAGTATCGACTATAAATCGTACGGATGTAAGCTATGAATATACAGTATTTCTTATGTTTAAATGAACGCCTGAAATTTAACTGTAAAAATATGACAGATATTTTGTTAGTCTTAAAAGAAAACTATTATTGTTATAAGATATTGTAAACGTGTAAGTGTTAATTTAATATTTTGATGTTAGAAACTGCTCTTCATATCCTTATTTCGCAAAACATTATACATAAATAAACATGTAACCACAGGAGTATCGACTATAAATTGTAGCTATGAATATACCTTGTTTCTTTCATTCTAACATCCTCATCTATTTTTAATCTAAAATTTCAACCAAGGTTTATGAAATTGTCTACTGTTGGCAGTACTTTTCTTTTATTCAAAGATGGAAGTTGTTATTTGCTTTCTCTTCCTTTTATTTATTTGTTATTTTGTTCTCCATAGGGATCACTGAATTTCTAATTATCATTTTTTCCTGGTGGGAGCAATGTACTTCGTATAAATGCCATTGTAATTTGACGATGCCCAAGCCAGGGGCCGAAACCAACGCTGTCTAGGGAACGAGATTAACTTAACAACGGTTTTTTTACGACTGTATAAAAGGAACAGAAATTGAAATCACAGAAGTAAATGAACAGTTTCGCCAGTCAACTGAGAATGTCGGATAGAACAGTTCATAAAAACAACAAAGATATTTGTTCTTTTTCGCGATTTAGTTTTCTCATTTCAAAAATAAGATTTTGTGAATCTTCTGCAATAAAATTATAATTTAATTTTAATTATTTCAACGAGTATCCTCATTTTTAAACAAAAACTTTTTTTCTAAAATATTATCACAGACTCCTTCTCTGTATTAACATCCGGTAAAATAGCTTTTATACTTTTTATCTGATGCCAGTTTTAAAAGCCCAATGGTATCAAAGAGAAATATGCCCAATAAACTCTATAGAGAAATAATTAATGACTCAAAATGGGTGATCATGTTTAAGATTTTATTTGAGATACGGTTTTTCAAATGTAACTCCTGTACTGAAATAAAAAAAATCTATATCTCTGAGATGAGGTATTATAATTACTTGCATTATTTACATTATTTGCAGATTGGTTTAGTTCCACGTTCAGTACCAGGCCACAGCAGTGGTAAACCAAAAAGTTGGGGAGTTGAGTAAAAGGAAAATAACTGAGACATCCGGAAGTGGCATGGTACACGGAACTAGAACACTACCTTGATTGACGAAACAAAGGGTTCGGTTCGAAATTCCAATCACCTGAAGAAAGCCGGAGTGTACAACGGCCGAAACGTTGTGAATATGGCAACGAAGATGAGGATAACAATCCAAATAATGTAAATAATGCAAGTAAAAATATTAAGTTCGTGATAATTTTAATTTTATTTTATTCCAAAAGAGAAAAGAAAAGTGCTTTTCGTGTAGGAAGGAAAGATGACAATTTGCAGGATATTGTGCATTTATTTTGTGAAATTTTCTTTCTTTCTTTCTTTCTTTCTTTCTTTCTTTCTTTCTTTCTTTCTTTCTTTCTTTCTTACTTTTTAGCTAGCTAGCTAGGAGTACACCTTCTTTCCAAACAATTTAAAGGCTTTCGGTATCAGTCATCAAAATCTTATAAACATTTTTGTTACTGAAAGACTAATCCTTAAATTGTCAACCGATTTTTCCCTCTGACCACAAAACACAGCAGGAAGTGGTATTTAATGTTTTTGATAAGCGAAAAATGACGGTTCAACAAAAACGTAAAAGAAATAAATGGAAAGAATTCAAGATCGACAATTGATTCTTACGGACTTTTGTGGGAAGCTGAATGTTTCATTTGATATTTCAAGAACTCTGAAACAATTTTTTGAAATGTTAATTTCAAATTTATTTTTGATAAGAAAATTGCCGTGGGGCCAAGTTAAACACATTCCATTGTTTACGACAAGCAACAAAATACGCGTGAATGAAAAAAAAACGAAGAAAAGACCCAAATTTAAAGAAAATCAGAATGGAAGATCATTTAGTCAACATCAAAGATTTATGCAACTGACATTAAAATTATGTGAAGAAATTGACTGTTTTATTCAACGGATTATTTTATTACGCCCCACCCCCGCATTTCTTTGATGTAAGAAAGATTCTCAATGTATTTCATGTCTGAAATTCAATAATACAATCGATACTTTCTTAAAAAATATATATTTTGTACTCATAAGCTCAAGTTTAACAAGAATCTCTGGTCGATCTATAAGTAATAGTTGCGTTACGTTGGAATCTTTGTGCAGATGGAAGGTCATGGGTGGTACTGTTAGCATAAGTGCATTAAAGGGACGCATACTGCAACCTGTTGCAACTACCTCTATTTGCTGCAAATCTATGCAGGGAAAGTACGGTTTTATCTTAATGTATTTGGATAGCAATTACAAGTCTCTAATGCACTTCAGAAAGCAAAGCTGAACAACTCCGGCTTTGGAGAAATATTTTTGCCCATGAGAAAAGTTATCATACTTCTACTTTTGATACATACACTTAAAAAAAAAAAATTTAAAAATTCTTATTCTCCTGTAGTATCTCTCTAAAAAGGGATCCATAGTTGCAGATAACTTTCGACTATCATATTCTCGGCAGAATGTTCAAAATTGACTAAGAGTATCGACTGATTCTGAAGTTTTGTTTTCGCCTGATATTTTAAATGAAACGCAACTTCCGCCTTTCTAAACTCTTCCTTTCCATCCTATAATTTCACTAAGCCGTTAAAGGCATTCGCCAACAGGTGATTGTAACAGGAAAACAGAGTCTTCGAATAATATAACTGATACTTAAACATATTATGGAAAGAAAGAAAGGCAGGAAATTGAATGTAGAAAGAATTCTCAAAAGAATCTTTTAAAATTATTTTAAAAACAAACGCTATAATGACTGAAGAATATGACGAAAGAAAAGACAAAGCGCAAAAGTAAAAAATTCACCGATCCCTCCTAGGAAAAGTTAGTTCAATGAGATGTCTTTGGTTTTTATCCTAATTCCGGGGAGTGAATTCGATATCAATATTAAATTTAATTTTAGCCTAAATCAATTGTCCTCAGTTCTCTCAAATATCTCTGTGTTAAGAAAGAAAAGTATCAGGATTTTGAAAAAAACAACAAAAACAAAAACAAAAAAACGTGTATATATATATATATATATATATATATATATATATATATATATATATATATATATAAATATTATTTATTTTAGAATATTAAAACAAAAACATGTTACAAATCGATGCACAATGGCAATTATGTTTCAACACTACAAATATGTCTCCTCGGACGATACAGCTCTACTCTGCATTGAGCCCTCTTTTAAATGAAATATTACGGACAGTGGAGTTATACTCCATTTGTTCTCATTCTCTCTGGATATATATATATATATATATATATATATATATATATATATATATATATATATATATATATTATTATTATTATTATTATTATGTTAATAACTATACTCGGTTATTTCTAATCCCCCCCCCCAAAAAAATGAAATGCAATCGAATAAATAAGAAAAAAACGTAAAGTGCTCAATACGCTAAGTAAAAATCCTAGTGTGACAGGAACTACTTACCAAGGTTTCACCTAAACGGATCTTCACGTTAAGCTGAACATCCATTTGCGTAAGGCTTTCTAACATTATTTTGTTTATTTTTAAAATTTAATTAAACATTGAATATATATTTTTAATGTGTGGAAAAGTATCGAGAGACCCAAACAAGCAGACGCTAAAGCCAATCCGAGGAAGAAACTCTTCAGTTCGTACTAGGAGAGTCATTGAAGTCATCAAGAGGGTGAAGAGAAATTCACGAAGAAGCAAGAGAAAGATGGTAAAAGAGCTGGATATTTCGGATAGGTTGCTAAGGAGGATTGCGAAAGAGGATACTGGGATAAAACCGCACAAGATTCAACAACGAAAACTGCGGTCAAGTCTCCCCAAGTAAAAACAACGTGCTGCAAATAAAGTCATCGTTCTTCGCGATGTTTTTTTTACTGTGAAAGCTGTGGTCAACTATCAAAACGATACTGTTTCTGCCACTTCACCAGCAAACATTCATCGAATGTGTCAGAATACATGACAAGGCTATTTGCTTCTGATGCTTTGCAATTGTCCTGCTGGATTCATTAAAGAAGTGAAAGTGAATAGTAGAATTTATCACCAAATATAGAAGAGATATATGTTTTCCTGATTGTCAGTCACCTTTGGAAGTCACTTAAGGCGGAGATCCTGGACGCACAGTCAATTTAACACAAAATTGGTGCAAGAGACATTTCCCTGAATTATTTTGACAAGTCGATTTTAACTCCATCAAGTCCTGGCATTAATTGAAAGGGTTTTGCAATATGGTCCATATTGGAGAGCAATGTTTCACGTATCTCCTACTCAAGTGTGTCAAACTTGAAGGAAGATATTATTGAGCGAAGAGGTGGTGTAGATGTCATGTCCTTCAGTTGAGAAGAGATTAAGAGCTATATTGAAAACAAAGTGACAATTTTTGACATGATCTTCGGCAAAGGTGTATACAAATATAAATAAGGAAAAAGAAAAATACCACAAAAATAAAATGAATTCACCAGAGAGAACTTCCATGAGAACAGAATAATATTAAAATCCGAGATTTAATCCCCATCTAAACAAGATGGAGAAGAACAAAGCAGCGAACGAGTTTTTATATATGATGACAAACGTACACGATTTTGTGTTCGATAATATTAGCGAAGTGATAAATACGACAGTTGTAAAAATCCGGAAGACTTCGGTAGATCACTGTTCATAGCGTTGCCAACGAAATAAAGTGTAAACAAAAGCGTACCTCACGGGACAATCAGGTTGTTGACCTATATAAGTAAACTCATTACGATTGTGAAGAATGGCGTTTGTAGCAGAATTAGACTGGATGTAGGACGAGAACAATGTGGTTTTTCTTTTTAAAGAAATTAGAAAAGGAAATGAGAAATTCATTATCAAAGCGAGAATTACCAATTCAGAAAATGTCTGTACTTATGTTTAGTAGATTATGAAATGTTGTTGGAAAATAAACGTGGGTTGATTTACATAAAAAAAATATTAATGTAATCCAAAGTCTTTACGGAAATCAAACAGCTTACATGCGAATTTGGTGAATACACCAAAATAGGAGATCGACAAGGATGTGCTTTCTAACCGAGTTATTTAAACTATACAGCGAGATTATTCTCAGATGACTAGTGACCTATGAAAATTTATTATCAGTTCATATAAACATAACAACATGGTATTGTGCTGATGGCAGCTACAGAAAGACATCTGAAAGAATTATTAATCAGGGAGAGTAAGAAGAAAGAACTAAGCATAAAGCAGTAATAAGGCAGGATACACAGTTGTTAGCAAAATATAATATCAAAATCAAGTAGGTGTGGAAATTTAGGTCGTGTAGTAACAGACAATGAAAGTGTGATAGAAATAAAAATAACGCAAGTAACTCTCAGAAAATCAGCGATGTATTAAGGGATCGGAGAATGTCCTCAGAATATTGGACTGTAATGTAATATCTAATTTTGTATATGGCAGTGAATGGTAAGGAATGTTGAACAATTCCTTCGCAGATGGAAAAGAGACTTAAAAAGAAAGAGATGTGGTTCTACGACCGAATGCCGTGAATATCATGGACAGAGTATGTAAGTAATGAGGATGTTTTAGAAATTAGAAGGTAATCAGAAAGCGAGTGCTACTTTAGGGACATATAATGAGGAAAGAAGGCTTGAAGAATGTAACACACACCGAGCAAAAGGAAGACAGGAAACGGGGAATAAACTACTTAATGACTTTGTGTAAATGGTTGTTAGAACAAGAATCAAAAAGAATAGTGACAGAGACGCAAGAAAGTATAGACTTAGACTCACCAGTGAGAACAGGACTTGCAATAATTAAGTTGTATTGAAATGAACAAGATGAGATTTCCCTAGACATGGATAGCAGAAGAAGAAGAAGAAGAAGAAGAAGAAGAAGAAGAAGAAGAAGAAGAAGAAGGAGTTACATCTAACAAAAAAAGTGTCAGATATCAAGCGATGATGGAACGAAAGGATTTTGGTCAGAGAGACTAATTCTCGCTCTTTATAAGCAGACATCATAGAAATTTGGAGATTTATTTAATAAATGCTTTTAGAAGTGAGAGCAATACCAGTCATTCTATTTGATAGTTGGCTGACATGTGGGGTCGTGCAGACTTGAAAAAGCCGAGCTAAATGCAAATAATTTGATATGCAAATAAGAACCGTCTGTCTATTCTCACGTTTCGCTTTTTGGGGCCCTTTTGAGATGCAGGAATGAAAATCCAAATCAAATATATGCGTCAATATTCAGCCAGTTCTTTTCAAATTCTCGCAACACAAGCAAGTAATTGCAATAATTATTGCCTTTTCTTGTGATATCCATTTAATATCTTAGTTACCATGGTGATGAATTTTATTTTTGGTACACGACTATTGTACACATGCACTTCGTCTATGTATTCTGCAACATTAACGCGTATACACATCCATATAAACTGATAATAAAATCGTGCACAAATACACATTAAATATATAAACTCAGACACAAACGTAAGTACATGATTTTACACACTGTTAAAAAATACCAAAAGCCAACAGATATTGAAAACTTTACGCAGATACACAAATACGAGCGGTCTTATGACAGAGTAAGTTTCTTAAACATCTTCATGAAGAAACTCACAGGATGATTGAGAAGGCATTTATGAACACACCCATATTGGGTTGTATCAAAAGTATTTTCGTTTTTTAATCAAAGGAAAGTGACCTTTCAGAAAATAAGCAAGATATTACGGCATCGGAAAATATATCTATAATGTGAAACTTCTATGTCATATGTACCATTTATATGACAATGTATGTTGGAGAGTTTACTCCCAGTTCGCGAAGATAACGAAAGAGGCGTGTTTCTACCATCGACGAATGCTGAGAATAGCATGGACAAAATATGTGAGTAACGAAGAGCCTCTAAGTGAAATACTCACTTTGACACTTTCCCAGACTTGCATTATTTACATTACTCGGACTGTTATCCTCATCTTCATTGCCATATTCACAACGTTTCGGTCGTTGTACGCTCAGGATTTCTTCAGGTGATTGGAATTTCAAACCGAACGAAATTATGAATTGTTCAAAAGAGCGTAACTAAGACTCCAAATACCAAAATTCTTTTAGTTGTCTGCAATGAAATCTGTTTTCATTTCATCTTTTACTCCCGCAACCCCGGGTAAGGCAATTTTATGGGAGTCATTTTGTAAGGAGGAAAAATAAGAAGCTTATAAACAAAAAAGTAAGTCCGAAAAACATGCCTGAAGGTCATTTAATTAATAAATATCTGAATGTTGTTGAATTTGTTTATAAACTGAAGAGCCAAAAATTAGAAAGAGCAATACATTTAAGATTTTCAACCTGACATACTAAATTAGTCAGATGCTGTATGACGTAAAAGGTAAAGCAGTATTGAAGCGGTATTAGCGTAGCAATATCAGCCTTGAGACGATTTAACACAATTTGACTAAAGAATAGTTGAAAATAATAATAATAATAATAATAATAATAATAATAATAATAACAATAATAACCGAATAATCAAAGCTAATCGCTCAGACATCGTGATCAGAGACCACAAAACCAGAATATGCCTTCTTATTGACATGGCAGTCCCTGCGTACTTTAATGTATTTTTAAAGATCTTCCAAGGTCTCTCCATGTACAAGGACCATAAAATCGAAATCTCAAAAATGCGGCACGTGATTACATAATTCCAGTTGTACTTGGAGGCGTCAGTTTGACTGGAAAATTTTCCGATAGACTTATTGAAGGGATCCTTGGTAGCCCAAGAAATACAAAAAGTTGTACTCACAATTACAGCTCACACTTTATCTATGTAAAATGTCTGTGATCTTAAGGGTTTTTTTTCCAAAAAGTGCCCAGTGGAAAATGTGATGATGCCATTTCTGACCATAGGTCTCTGGTTGGGAACAAATAAGTATATACCAGGAAGCAAAGGAATAATAATAATAATAATAATAATAATAATAATAATATTGTTAAACCGCATCGATCGTCATGCGGGTCAGTGAGGACGGCGATCACCAGTGACGAACCAGACTGGAATCGAAAAGTCTGCGGCTGGAACAAACTGTACCCTGCCGAGAACGAGAGGAATACCACGCTGAAGACAGTCTTCAAAGAGGTCCTCTTTATTCATTAAAAGAAAATCCCACAAAAACATAAAAGTAATGGTCTAGGGATGTAATGATAGCATTTTATTCTGCTACGATAAATCCGATAACAACAACGACCAAAGCCGCCTATAATATCTGTCGAGAAAAAACATTCCAGACTAAAAATCGATGCAACAAACTATATAATGTCAGGCGTGTCATCACCAGAATAAAAAGAATACCTAACATAGAACTCGAAAGCATCCGAGAAAACATCAAAAATAGATTAAACGTTAAAGATATACATGTAGAGGAACAAATAAAAACCAGTTTTCATAATCTCTCTGAGGTATACAAGTAAACAGAGGAAGATAATAACGGATATGCGAGAGAAATATCCGATATAAATGGGAGGATGCAAAAGAAATGTCTTTCGTGGAAAGTCCGACTATTCCAAAAGCAAGAAAGAACCGTCAAGTGAAGGAAACCATCAACCTCGCTAACCATGCAATTAGAAAAATAAGGGACAAAATGGAAAAATCGATGAACCGGAGAAAAATTAATCATCTTATATATGTGGCCTCGGCAATAGGTGGAAAAGTAAAAACCCAACGTAAATGAAAAAAAATGCCAGACTGGAAAGAAAAATAGAATTCGAAATAAATAAACTACAAGAACAATTTTCACTTCTACGTAAAGTAGACAAGAGCTCTAAAATTGAAAGAAAAAAAAAGACATAACTGAAATGAAGCCTTGGCATAAAGAATAAGAATGACGTACCAAAAATTAAAGAGAAGGTGAAACCACAAATTCAAGCGAAGACACAGAGAATCAGGCGTTAAGATAAAAAAACAGATTCTTCTGGTAAAACAAGATTTTCAAAGAAGAGCCAAGAAATTATATCTAGCACCCACCAAGTTCTCGCACGGGTATACAATGATAGAATCATAAATCTAGAAAAATGTCCCAAATGTTTCACGTGGGGAGTAATATACCTACTCTCAAAAACAGAAGAGACGAAGAAAGCAAAGAACTATAGGCCCATTACTTGCCTACCAACAATGTACAAGACCCTCACTTGTATCATAACCGAAAGGACCTACAAATTCCTTAAGAAAAACAATTTACTCTTAGCAGAACAGAAGGAATGTAAAAGAGGAAGTTACTGCTGCAAAGAACAACTAATTATCAATAAAAAAAAACTTATCGATAAGATGGATCGACTACAGAAAGGCGTTCGACAATGTATCACACTCATGGATAGAGAAGAGCCTAAAATATACAGAGGATCCCCCAAAACGGTCAAATTCATAACGGAGAAAATGAAAAACTGGAAGACTACACTAAACCTAAACCATAAAAACGGGTCATAATCATCGCGACCAATCAATGTCAAAAGCGGGATCTTCCAAGAACATTCATTATCACCACTATTCTGCCTTAAATTAGCCCAACTCAGATCTCTATTGAACAACAGTAGTTACGGATACAAATCAGAGAATGGCAAACTGAATCACATATTCTATATTGATGATCTTAAAACGTTTCCAAGGATGACAACCAGCAGAAAAATCTACTCACCATTGTCAAAACATTCAGCGAACACATTAAGATGGATTTCAGAACCAACAAATGTGCCAAAGTCACCTTCAAATGCAGTAAACTAAAGAAAACTACAGATTTAGACCTTGCTATCAATAACTACACCAACGTGGTACATATAAATACTTAATTAATGAAGAAGACAGAATTCAACGTTTAATATGAAGAAAAAGATTCGAAAAGAATATTATAGGAGAGTGTGTTTGATACTACAAAGCGAACTTAATGGGGCCAATAAAATGAAGGCTAACAACACCTTAGCTATCCCCGTAGTAACATACTGCTTTGAAAGTTGAATGACATAGTTGAAGGACCATAGTTTGGACTCGGCTTTACAGTATAGAAAGCAGAAAATATAACATACGCAAATAATAATAATAATAATAATAATAATAATAATAATAATAATGTGGCACATGGGAACATCAACAATCCCCGTTGTAGTTGGAGCCCTCGGATTGGTGTGAAAAGATTCCAGTAGACTAACTGAAGGGATTCTTGGAAGCCCATGACTTAGAAATACAAAAGATTGTTCCACGAGTACAGCCCACACCTTACGAAGGGCTTTATCTATGTATAATATGTTTGTGGGTTTTTTTTAATTGGTCAGTGGAAAATGTCATGATGCCATTTCTTACCTTAGGTACCTGGGCGGGACCCGGAAAGTAATGAGTACACATCAGAAATCAAATCAAATCAAATAATAATAATAATAATAATAATAATAATAATAATAAAATAAAATGATTAACGTAACTCTTCCAATATCTTTCAACACTTAAGAGCGCCATTTAAGAAAAGAAAAATCAGTGTTTGACAATGTTAAACAATTTTTCGCTGAAAGGATTTGCAGCAGTTTCATCAAAAATAATACCAGGCATTACTTTTGGAGCTTACCTCAAAAATAAAAAATAAGAAAGAGAATGATATGTAAGAAAGAAAGATAGAGAAAACGAGAAAATGAAAAGAGAAAGAGGAGAAAATGAAAAGAGAAAGAGGAGAAAATGAAGAAAAAAGTCAAGACGTAAAAAATCTTAGAGAAATATAAAATCCAACGAATTTCAAGATAAGCTTAAAATAACATTGATAAGGAGGAATATAATAAAATTGGATAAAAGAAAAGAAAAATAATGAATGAAAATATTAAACTATGGGGTTGTTCTAGATCTACATGCCATGCCTCCTCCGGATATCTCAATTTCAGTTAATTCCATTTAGTAACTCAACTCATCAAGTTCTAGTCCACCTCTGCTGTTGGCAAGTATTGAACCAACAACTCTTTGGGTCAAGTCACTGGATTATTTCAATCAACGTTTTTATCTTCAAGGGACTAAATAAAGGGTTCGGTTCGAAATTTCAGCCTATAACACCAGAAGAAGGCCGGTTGAAACGCCGTTAATATGACAATAATGATAAGGACAACAGTCTGAACAATGTAAAGAGTGTAAATAGTTACAATACCTAATCTCAGAAATATAGACAGATCATGAAGAAAGCCGGGGCGTACAACGACCGAAACATCGTGGATATGACAATAAAAATGAGGATAACAGTTCGAACAATGTAAACAGTGTAAGTAGTTACAATACCTAATCTCAGAATTATAGACAGATGTTGAAATTATTGAAGTTAAAAATTAACTATTTTAACAGGATTTCATACGTTTTTCGGTTTTTTCTTTTCGTTTTTACTTCTTTTCTTCAAAACATTCTACCCGATCCATTTTTCAGCTGTCTAGTTTGCATAAATTCGAATGAAAATTCGATCAATTAAAATCGGTAGTAAGAAAATCAAAGGTATCTAAAGATTTGATTTTTTCGACTTTGAATTTGAAAACAAGTTATTTTTCATTATTAAAACAAATATTATTGTCACGTTTTTTCTTTGATTGCTTTTTATTATATGGAAGAAAATTTATTCAGTTAAACTACGAACAATATCATGAATTCAATAGAGACGTCATTTGCCTTGTTGGTGCTCTCCAAGTACAGTAGACTCAAGCCTTATTAAATTGTTTCAATATTCTGAAACGCCGTGTTTATAACACTATCAAATACTTTTGACTCGTTTTTTTTCATCTCTGATTCTAGATATTTTCCCAAAGTCAACAGCTATAAGCAAAGGTACGTTCGGTATAATCCGCAAAAATGATATGTAAAAAAAACAAAACAAAGGATTTAAGCACTCGATGTATGATGAAAAGTCTTTTTTTGTTTTGTTTCCGCGGGTACACGAGAGAAGAATTAAGTTTGCTTTGACCTCAAACATTTCATAAGAGGACATCATACAATAATTGTTCGCAATAGTTCAAACGAATTAAGCAGGTAGTAATGTAAAAACATAGTTTATATACACACACACACACAAACCTACATAAACACAAAGACAGACACGCACGCATACAAAGGCACACACAAACACACACATTTGCATATATAAGCGGTTTAAAGAAAAATTCGAACAAGAAACCTGGCAAAATAGATAAGAATATAAACAGAAAATTAAATTTATTTCTGTTTTGCTGTTGCCTGAAAAACTTCAAGAAAAAGCAAATGAAGAGCAAATCAAGAACCATGAATCTTTATCAAATTTCCTCGAAGACAATTTCTTTGCTTTTTTTATATTCAGAAATGATATACGATGAGAATAGTCCAAAGAACATAAAATGAAATTAATGATTAGTTTTGTCTATTATTCGTTTTAGTTCTTTGAATATTTTTATTTTGTATTGAGGAAAGCTTACCCTCACTCTCGTGAGATAAAAAGCGTGATGTGAAATGTTTTTTCTTAACCTCATAACGTAGGCATCCTCTATTTTTGTTTAGAAGATCAAGGAGTTGAAAAAGCAGATAGAATTGGCTTGCAAAGAATTCAGGTTGAATAGTTGAATGATCGAGAGTAATTTCCTCTTCTCGCTGGGCGTAAAGATTAAAGCAAAAGTTAATATCACCTTAGCCTGCTTAAGCAAAACCAACTAAACAAGAAAGAATGCGGACTTCGATGAAAAACGTATTAACGCAGGTCACGTGATGATCTTGAATCGGTAGCAGTTCACTTTTCCCAGGAAAAGACATAGGAAAGTGTCCGGCATCCTTTTCAAGCTCATTCCAAACTTGATGAATATAAAGTTTGTTTTCGTTATTTGCAGGGTAGCTGAAATGGAAGAAACTGGATAAACATATATCAATAAATATTTCCTTCCGAAATGTGATCTGAAAAATCTCGCGTCACTAAACAAAATGTTTCTTTTACGCAAATCACTAAACCACTGTGCGGATAAATCATTTTGTTTGGTCAAAGAGAAAATTGTGTCAAAGTAACAAAAAAGTAAAAACATTTCAAATTTACTTTTTTGGCTTCCTTAATTTTATTGTTCCTTTCACGGTCTTTGTTATAATTAATGTATTCGAACCATCGTCTACTTTATTCCTAAACTTGGTAGATTCCAGTCACCTTGATTGAATTAATCCAGAAAGATTTAAAGCCAACAAGATAATCCACTCTCTTCAAACTTGATTTTCCAGTCAATAGTAACAGAGGTAGAGTGCAGTACAAGGCTAAATTGGAGAAAATGTCGGACTCGAAAGATGGTATTAATGGAAAGGGCCTACTTATCTTGAAAATATTTACTTTAACCAAAGCTTGAACAGTAACTACTGGAAAATGCTCAATGAAACCAGGCAAAGAAGTCGAGGCAAACAGTAATCTATCTATCTATCTATCTATCTATCTATCTATCTATCTATCTATCTATCTATCTATCTATCTATCTCAGTCTATTCCTATCTATCTATCTATCTATCTATCTATCTATCTATCTATCTATCTATCTATCTATCTATCTATCTACCTATCTATCTATCTATCTCAGTCTGTTCCTATCTATCTCAGTCTATTCCTATCTATCTATCTATCTATCTATCTATCTATCTATCTATCTATCTATCTATCTATCTATCTATCTCAGTCTATTCCTATCTATCTATCTATCTATTTGAGTAATCTTCCATATTTAATTTACACATATATACTTAAATATATTCATTTATAAACAGAATATATATCTTAGTTTAGTATGGCACAAGATCACATGAATATTTTGCCACGTGAGAAATGAATCACTGCAGTAGATACTAATTTTGTGAGATAAGATGATTAAGTACGACACAATATTCGATATCAGGGTAAATATTTATATTTGTGCATTATACAAGCTAATATCAATGTGACAATATTGGGAATCTCTACCATTATATAATAAATTTCAAGCGTCTTTCTACTCTTGTGAAATTCTGAGAATTTCCAAGTCTGTCTTTGATCCATATGTGTGAGAATCCATCCGACAAAACCGACCTAATAATGAACCTCATATTTTCAGTTCTCTGGCCAGGCCCCTGATATTTATCACATTCAAATAATTCGGTTTCATCCTTAACTCTACTGGAAAGGAAACAACAACATTCCATAAGATTTTTTCTATGTTTACAATGATATTATTTGATCTTATAACGGGAAAAAATAAACCACTTCAATTTCATGCTCTTATAGAATCCCAATTTTTTTGTTTCAGAAAAATGAAATCGACGTCATTTGCCCAATTCCCAGTAGATAATTGTTCCTGCCCAGTCATTACCTTTCGTTTATTGAATAACTGAATAAAGAAAATTATCACTGTTCTTTTGTTGTTACTTCTTGGTACCCTGTTCCCCTGAGGGCCAATATGTTTAAATGGTCGGAAATTGAATAACGGTAGTTGAATAACATTTAGTGAAAAATAGATGTTACGGTTCAAAAGCCAAGATCTTTTTACAATATCAATGAAAAAATATTGTAGAATTTAACGCCCACAAAAAACATTGAAGAGCACCAGAGGAAAACTGTAACTAATTTATCGTATATATTTTTGCGTTTCATGCGAATTTTGAAAATCTAATTTTGAAGCTAATTTTAAGGGGTCGCATCATGCACAAGATATAAAATTAGCATATGTCCTGCTTGCCCTGGCTACACCATTGACCAAACTACATATATATATATTTACTGTAGTCAAATTAGCTTTGAAATTAGTTCTACAAAGGTCGCATGACACGTTAATATATACGGTATATGGTTGAAAGAACCCAACTAAGAAGGGTACATTTTGGATCAAGTATATATCGAAGGAAGTTGTGGAGAATTATGATCGCGAACGTATTGAAGTGTTACAGTACAGTGAGATGCGTTTACAGGAAACAGTTTCATGCCGAGAACGGTTCATTACAACCTTCTCCATATTTTTTTTATAAACATTTCACCTCAAGCAAGGCGGGAATGCCACTAGCACGCAAGGGGTTACAGAGTAAAGAGGCGTGATAGAGGAAAGTATGAAGAGAAGGACGGGGAATTAGATCAAGGCATCTGAAGATGTCGATTGACATTACATTTGAATAATTGAAGATTATAGCTATCAGGGAATCAAGTAAGAGTGTTGAGTCTTGACTCATTGTTGAATCTCGACTAATGCATGGAATAATAATGTAACACAAAATGTACTTAGAACAAGAATGTATTATAACAAGGAAGTGTACACAATATTTACATATAGTATTTCTGTATATTTCTGGGAAGACGTTCCTGGAGAATGTGTTGACTAAGTCGCAGTCGGGCAGAGTCTCTAGCTGGATCTCTGTATTCGCTCCCTGTCTTCCGGTACCAACCATTATTTATATAGTCGGTAGTCACCTATGCAGATTAGGTGGATCCTACCACAACAAAGAGAAAGGGAGTTCCACAGACGGGAAGTGCGAGACATGAAGCTATTGAAGCAGAAGAGACGGCTACATTTAACAGTTTCGATAGTGAAATGGTGTGACTGAGATGCCAGCCTAATAGCACACTTAAATTCATGTAGTTTGGAGACCAGCGAAAGTAGTTGGTCGGAGCAGTTAGCTTGAAAGTATTTGTAGAAAAGACAGAGGGAAGCGACGGCACATCTGTGAGAGAGCGACTGTAAACGAGATGCCAGATCAGGGCCAATCACATTGCATATAATAAAAAAGGAAAATGTCATAGTATTTCTGAGTTTGTTTAATACATTGGCATATGTCTTTGGCGTATTCTTCTTCTTCTTCTTCTTCTTCTTCTTCTTCTTCTTCTTCTTCTTCTTCTTCTTCTTCTTCTTCTTCTTACTATTATTATTATTAGTAGTAGTAGTAGTAGAAGTAGGGAAAGAATAATAATAGTAGAATGCTCATTATTGGTGAAATTTAGACGGTAACACTGAGTCGTAATGTCTGTGGTGGTAATAATAATAATAATCATCATCATAATAATAATGCCTTTTCCTTTTTTCAGTAATTACTGCAATTTCCTGTGTTCCTTAACTTGTGGAAAAAAACCCAGAAAAAACGGCTAAACATTCAAACAATCGTCGATGGGCGAAAAACAAGACAAAATTATTCTGTGATATTTTTTAAACAATTTCCCATTTGTGTTGGAAATAATTCCGTGACAAAAGTTTCCTTCCAGCTGATGAGGGCAAGATTCTAAATGGCAAAATATAGTTGCATAGATTCCATTAGAACAACGCAGTAGAGCTGAAAGTAGTGACGACCATGGAATATATTAGTAGTACTAATGCAATAGTATCACTGTTGTCAATATTTTTGGAGGCTAATACAGTTGTTTCTGCATTCGTTGGTCATTGGCGTAATTTAAGATTAACCAGAATTTTCACTTACACACGTTTAATATATCGTCTGCCTATCGGTAAACGTTTTTCGAGTACGGTGCTTATCTGAAGACGTTCTTCATAAGGATCGTTACATGACCATTCGTAAAACGTCAACTATGATAAATTAAGCACAACATACAGACTTAATGAGAATAAATTGCTCTATCAGTTTTGTCTGCTTTTATAGTAACACTAGTAACACAAGACCTTAACATAAAGTCCTATGATTTTTTTGAATTGTGGTGTACTAAGAGCAGATGTAATGCATTATATACGTTAGTCATCATCATCATCATCATCATCATCATCATCATCATCATCATCATGGCTTGGCTTCGCAAAACGAAGACCAAGAGGGAATCTGTGCACATCGATTGCAGGTACGTTTGTGACTGATAAGTCCCATGTGGAACAGGCATACACGGTCGCAGCTGAAAGTCCGGCCTGGGCTCGATGGCATAGCGCTGCATACGTTAGTAAGATCGGAAAAATATCAGCCCAAATATCATGTTAAAAACAAGAAAACATAAGACAAAAAGTCTAAAAATCTATGCAATTATGGAAACTTTGAAAACAAAACAAGAATATAAAAATTCGATGCCGAAAGCTACAAATATTCGAAAGAAACACTAGAAATAAATGATAAAACCGTAGAAAATGTTTATTTGAAAAATACGTAAAGGGAGAATGACTGAAGAGATGAGAAATATACCAAACAGTCAAGTAAAACAGTAAATGTATTTATTCCTTTTTAAACAAGTGTCGAAATAGAGGGAGAAAGAAATGAAAAGAAGAAAGTATTTGAACTGAGAAAAGAAAAGTGAAAACGCTCAGTAGAAAGAGAAAAAAGGGAAAGAGATGAACGACACAGACGAAACGGAAATAAACAGCCGCCATGAAACGCCTCATTATACAGGGAAAAGCCAATCAGGTTTAAGAACTGATTTCTATACCAACTGCAACGAAAATTTATACATTGTCGTGATAATGACTATTGCTATGATTCACTGCAGTGAAGTGATAATACTTTTTTAAATGTGAAACTCAGAAATATTTTACGGCATTCATTGCACTAGGAGTAGCTATAAAATGAAGAGCGACAAAAAATACTTACTACTACTACTACTGCTAATACTACTACTACTACTTGTGTCTCCAACTCTTAAACATACAAGTGGGTACTGTATTTTAGCCACCGTAAAATTATCTATTGTTCGTAGTATAAAAATGATCCCGTAACTCCTTGAAAACTGATTATTAGAACTTATGTTTTTGGTTTGTCAATTAAAAAAAAAATTAATTATATGTGTATGTGTGTGTGTGTGTGTGTGTGTGTGTGTGTGTGTGTGTGTGTCAGTGCTCGGTAATATGTTTATCAAACTTTTTACACGAAGAAATACATATTAAAATAACAAGAGTTTGAGAAAGATTTTCTTTTCTTTCTTTCTTAAGAATTAATATATTCACAAAAAGACATATTTAAAATATTATTAAAATATGCCATTTAATAACATAAAACAGGAAAATTTTTCTAAAATATTCAGACATTACAAACTATATTGTTTCTCGAATTATTATTTACTTAATGCTTTAACAATATGAATAAATAGTTATTGGAATAAAAACAGTTTATATTCTGAATGATGGCAGTTATCTATCTGCGCAGTTAGAATGAAAGACGGTTTTGTCCTGCGCACATGTAAGAAAACGACATTCATTTTTGAAGTTTCAAATGAATAGCGTTTAAATGGTTCGTAAAAAAACTGATTTATTTAAGAAATGTTAAATAACTTCAGAGCATACAAAAGGTAAAACAGTAAAGGAAATTAAAAAAAAGATCAGTAAGTACCAACGAACGGTGAAGAAGTTTTTGAAGATACTGGATGACACAATTTAATTTAAATATGAATAATCATTATCACAATGATTTGTGTTCTTCATCAAGAGAGAACAAATTCGTCTTTGTCAATCTATGAAAGTTTTCGATATTGTAATGGCGATGAAGTGTTGAAATGTACAAGATATCAAAATCAATTGACGAAACATGAGCGACAGTTCATTAAAGGTAATTTAAAAAATATTCATAAAGAAAATGAATGAAACGGTCAACTGAAAACCGTTCTTTTTGACGACGAATGCTGAGCTAAACACGATGGGTCAGACGGGTCGAGAAAGTGCCGTGTGGCCACTGGAGGAAACACATTTCATTGGTTGAAGTCTCAACAAGTGAAAGATGTTTCCTTCAGTAAAATGTTTTGGAGGGTTTATATTTAGTAAACTGGTGGAATCATGGCGAATTCTAGATAGTATTAAAA
>OZ038478.1:980000-987500 GCA_964036315.1 Acanthosepion esculentum
AACAAAAAGAAAATGATTCTAAATGAAATTGACTAGATTATAAACCGAAAACACCTATAATAATAATAATAATAATAATAATAATAATAATAATAATAAATTTATTTCAAATTTCCCAACGACTCTCGTTCGTGCGCATGAAGTCCTAAGGGTCGAAACGCAACAAGGAAAAGTTTTTCAACTTTGTCATACATTTTCCCCCTTAAGTTGTTCTTGATATATAAAAATTATATAAAGTTATCCCATATATATATATATATATATATATATATATATATATATATATATATATATATATATATGTGTGTGTGTGTGTGTGTGTGTGTGTGTGTGTGTGTGTGTGTGTGTGTGTGTTAAGAGCACTAACCAATCAATGTAAAATGTCAAAAATAGCAACCAAGTACCAGTAAATCTATACAAGATGTTGCTAATACTACCAGGAAATTAATACAAAAGATAAACCAGAAATAGTGCAACGTAGTACAACTAAAATATAAGAAAAAGCATTATCCAAAGTTTAACTAAATTGTAACATAAAAGGTAAACTATGATTACAATTTACTGTTATTTCATTTGTTTGATTTAATGAATTTTTGTCAAAAAAATCTGATGATTTTGAGTTTTTCATGAAAACAGCGTTCATATAAAGATCTACATGTCCTTGCCATTTTTAGAATTTTCCATTTTAACAGGAGTCGTATTATTATCTTTTAAACTCCATAATATTTAGAAAATGATGTATTTTTTCTGTAAGTAGTATTGGTAAAGGACAAGATATGTTGATACCATCTAGTCTTAAAAGAATTCATAGTACTATCAATTTAGATTTTTCAACAGTCGGATTCTCTATTGTAGAGATAGCACTAAGATAAACCAGAGATTTAATTAAACATTTTTTTAGTAATTGGTCAGAATTCCTACAGTTATATTGGACAATATCATTAATATTTATCTTCGAACGTGTATTATGATCCAGATTGTTAAGTTGGTTTAAAATGTTATTATTGTATAAGCTTTATAATCTCTCAAGATTATTGGTGCAGCTATAACTATTTACTATTTTTAAATATTTTACTAAGAGGGTTACTTTTAGGAAAATGTTTATCAATCAAATGGAGGAACTTATGGCCTAACTTAGTACTGACTCATTGATTAAATGGGGGTGTGTTCCAAATGATCTTCCTGTTTTTATTTCCTTTCTTTGGACCACTATCATCATATTTTCTAAACTTGATTTCAGCGTACTTATAAGCAGTATTCTTTAAAACTTTATTTACACACTGCTATATTTATCAAACACATCTTTGTTCCATGAGTGGTTGCTTATCCTACGTTCTACAGACGAAGGTACATGGAGGGTGGAGGGTGGTTACAATTTGGGTGAATATGAATTGTGTTGGCATTATTTTTTTATATAAGATTGAAATATATCATTAAGGAGATCTATGTAACATAAAGAAAATATACTTGTTTAACATTAGTTCTTATCTTAAACTTAAGATTTAAACTTTTTAGTTCTTATTGAATTATTATTCTTCATTTATCTACATTAATTTTAGTTGAATTTTTATTACCATGAGACTATCATTATATAACCCTATATTGACATCTTCATAGACAGTAAGTTTATATAAAATAAATAGACCCACCAGATCATAAGTCTCTGCAGAATCTAATGATCCCATTGAAATATCAAAGTAATCATCAGAGTTCTTAACCCACTGTTCTTTATTGTGGATGAGAACTGATCTTCTACAGTTCATTATTATATTTATCTCTTCATTGGAGATGTTAGAATATTCTTTGTCAAATTCCAAAGTCAAGGTAAAGAGATCCTTGGAGATAGAAGTGTAAAAATCCAAGCTATCAAACTGGATAAGAGAGCAGCTGCTTTTGTTACTAATGCTTCTAAATCAATTAATGACTTCTGTGATACCAATTCAATGTAATTAGTCCAAGGCGTCGTTTGATTTGTTTGTTGATCCGATCTAGGATAAATTTACTTATTCTTCCGATTTCCGGTCTGGTAGGGTTTATGATCATCGTAGGAAGTTTTGTCTGAAACCCTGACTTATGATCTTTAAGTAAGACATATGATTCTTTAGTACAGATTTTTACTAACCCTATTGCTGATTTTAAGTTTATCAGTAATATTTCTAGAAGCAGTGTTAATTTTATCAACACAATATTGTTAATATTTATCTTCTAATAATTTTCATATTGTCTTATTATTCTTTATATTTCGCTGAACAGTGTTTACATTTATTTAATACATGGAAAAGAGCAATTTCGGAATTTCTTTAAAAAACATTCCCATCACAAACAAATGGGAATATTTCGAAAAACTGGTTTTAAAGACTGAGTATCTGATTAGAAGAATGAGATGGAAAGCCTACTTCTTCCTTCTTCATCAAGATGTTTCGAATATATCAGATCCTTATGGGTTTAGGAGTTTAAAAACTGCACCTCCCATCGAACGCTTACATGGCTTTGAAACTGATCTGCTAAACATTATAAATGGCATCACTTTTCATAAAAATAGGAATCAATTTCAGAGCCATTTAGATTGCATAGTTAAGGATATTAATACATCCAACCAAACATTTGTTAAATCTGATAAAAATAATCATTTTCATAAATTTAATCCCAAAGAGTACAATGTATTAATAAAAAAAAAAACAACAATCTAACTAGGAATTATAATTAATCGTCTGGAGGCCGTGACTGAAGCCAATGGCGATTTTATTGAATAAATTTACTCTTTGGTATTTCAAGATATTTTTGTGTAATTGTAAAATGTCAGCATTATTTTCAATTTTGCGTCATTTAGGCGACAATTTATACATCGCACACTGTATATATAGTTTATGTTGTGTCTTTGGGATCTGCCATAGTTGTGTATTTTTTAAAAACGTTCTGACATTGTAAATCTTTGGATATTTTAGACACTTGTTTTCTTGCGACTGTGAAAAATATATATTCAACATCGTCTTAAAATATCCGTATTTTTACTTCTTCAATTCTTATGTAATCAAGGTTTTGCCGGGTTAGCCAATCATTGGAGGTGTTGGACATCGGTCACTCAACGAACGTAATTTTAAAAAACCGCAGGTGTTCAGCCTAAGCAGACCTCTAGTTTTCTTTTTTAATCAAAGAATTCACCTGATGTCAATAAGTGTGTTTTTTTAGTCTATCCTTAAGTTTGTTGTTTGTTATTTAAGTTTCAGCTGGTTTATTTTCCAACCTTCATCAGCGTACATAAGCTACCATTAAATTTTATGCAGTATTATTGTTTCCTATTCTGCATAACTCGAAATTGCTGAAACATCGTAACTAAAAGAAAATTGTTAGGGTATAAAAGAGAATGATAATGATGACCTTGTTGACTATTAATAGGTTAACCAGACAATGTGATAGGTCCTAACATCTCGTCTACAGTCACTTTTTCACAGACGTGATTTAGCTTCCCTCTGTCTTTTCTATAAATATTTTCATGGCAATTGCTCTTATGAGCTACTTTCACTGGAACCCCAACTGCATGAATTTAAGGGTGCTACTAGGTTGGCATCTTGGTCCCATCCTTTCACTGTCGAAACAGTTAAATGTAACCGCCTCTTCTAATCCAACAGCTTCTTCTCTCACACTTCCCGCCAGTGGAACTCCCTTCCTCTTACTTGCTTCTCCGATAACTATAAACTTCAAATATTCAAATGTAAGGGCAATCGACATCTTCTGATGCCTTGATCCTGACCCCCGTCCTTCTCTATATCCTTTCCTCAAACACCCCCTCTTTACTCTTGCTCTCAGTCTCTGTAACCCTTTACGTGTTAGTAGCACCCTTGATTTGCTTGGAGGGAAATGCTTAAAATAAATAAATAAAAATGCAAAACTATGACCCAAAACGATCAAGACAAACAAGATTTCAGAATGAAGTGTCAATCACAAATCAGAAAGATTTAGATCAAAGCTAGATCGTTAAAAAATGTCATAGACCTGAGAAACTTCTATACGGGAACCAAAAAAGCTTTACAGACCAACTCACTTTTCAACGTGACCACTAAAAGCAGACGCCAATACTTCCTCATCGCCATCTTGAAAAGCTAGACACAGTACTTTAGCACGCATCTAAACACGAATACCACTGCTATTTCGTTAAAATATATCCCATCCAATGCAACTTTCCATATTAGCCCCACCAATATATTGAAAATTTGGCAAATACATCAATAGAATGAAATCAAAGAAAGCACCCGAACCGGACAATATTTCTCTGGAATTCATTCAAAATGGAGGCTTAGAATCTTTTGCATTCTTCTTTCGATCGAATTCTGAATTTATAATGGTTGTTTTTTCATTGTTCTAATATGGCGCCATCAAAGAGGTTTAGCTTACTTATTTCTTCACATTTATTTTATCTCTAATTCTATGCGAGACATGTTTACATATGTTAAAAAGTATAATGCTTCTTATGTAGTTTTGTTTGCAAAATAATTTTATTTTAGAAGTAGAAAAATATTATTTTCAGCAGATGCAAAAATTTCCCTCAACGATCTAATTTTGAGAAGATCCAGAAGATGCATGTCGGAAACTCAAAATGATTAATGTTGTATAGGAATTGAACACAGATCACCAGAGGGCAAACACAGGCGATCCCATTTGAAATAAATAGATCACGTGATGGTAAAGGAAATGTATATATGGGAATTAGGGTGGCATCTAATTGTTCACTATTTCTACACTATTCTCTATTACTATACGGATCGCTATTCTCTATACTATCCCCTACTATTTCTCTATACTGATCATTATAAGGAATACTATTCGGATCACTATACGGTGGTTACTATTCGAGCGAGTATTATCGAACAAGTACTATGAGTGCGAGTGTTAGTCAAAGGCATTTGACACCAGTATAGTTCAACAGCGTTACTACAGTTGTTTAGGCGATTACAAAGTCTCTACTACAACGAGCAATATGAAAGTGACAACGAGTATTCGTTGACATTACAAAAGTGAAAACGAATGTTCATTGACATCAGCAAAATTAAATTTGAATAATTTATGTTTCTGATTAAAATAAAACTAGGATCACCCAATTAAAAGACAAAGAGCAAATTGAAAATACAAATTAGCCAGTCATTAAATTTTTGAAATTGATTGAACAATTCAGCTTCTACTTTTAACATGATGTAAAAATATTATCAACAGAATCAACGATGTTATAATAAAATAAAATGAACTACGTTTTCTAAGGTTGTGGGTTAATGGAGAGCATATTCTTTGATGAGATTAGAAAATAGTCTTTCTCAATTCCACTAATTCTGGTAAAAGTATTAACGCAAATCCGTGATAGTCAAGCTGAAGAAAAGAAGAAAGAAGTACACAACAATTTCTAAATAATACTGAAAGCAATGTACACGCGAAGAAGCCTGGAGAATTTATCCACAGAAACATTGTTAAAAATAGCAAAGATGAAAATAGAAGTCTGAAATTTCTATAGAATAGTGAAAATATTTCATGTCATAAATTTTGAAAACAGAATAGACGAAGGGCATAATGACTGAAATTGGTTGAAGATAAAAACCTTCAATATAGGGATTCATGTTTTTGTGGGATGCTGAAAATGTTATCATTCACCCCCAAAATTAGGTGATTTACAAGTGATATGATACATGATTTTGCAGTTTCGCAATAAAATTCCTTCGAAAACTTCGGCATTTCTTCTTATTTGGTCGAAGTGTTTTTTGTACTTATGAATATCCTAAAAACAATTATAAAGATGAGGTGACCGGGAAGAAAATATCGTGTTGATTTCAAACTGTAGATTTCTACAGAGGGAATATCGGAATGAGTACTCAGATACATACATTAAAGAGACAAAAATATTGCTAAATTAAAATATTTTAGGTAGACTTGGTTGATTGAATTGTAATGATTAAATAACTGTTTCGGTTTAACTTGAAAGAATTTCGGTTTATTTTAATATTCATGGGAGTGCCTCTTTTCGAGAGATGCACGTGATCAGGCGAATATGGGCGTTATACGAATACATAGCTCCGATTAATGATGCTTTTCTCTTCAGAGAAAGTTAACTTTCATATATATTTGGTGTCACGTAATTGTGTGTACTTGAATTTGCGTCCAGCATCTACACTACAAAAGAAAACGAAATCTACATTGTATTGATTGTTATTGGTCGCTAGACGCCGTTGTCGTCAATGTCGCGCACAAGAATATCGTCTTTATTGCTCTTGTGTTGCAATTTATGTGTGAAGGAAGATTTCATGAGTGTTGGTGCTCCGTATTTTTTTTTCGCTTATTTCTGACAAGTCGAGATTTTCTAATGCTTTCATATAAACAATGGATGCTTGTAAATCTAAAATGAAACAACACAAATTCAAAATAAATTCGATTTTGACTTCTGGGAATAAAAAGGACGAAAATGAATTCATAAAAAATGGTCTTTAGAGAGCTTGTGGCTATATCAGGTCCAAATACCTGTTCTCGTCCGATTACTGAACTTAAGCAAGGTTGAGCCTGTTTAGTACCAGTTGAGGGATCGTGAGAGACCTTGCTAATGCAGTTATATATGGAGAACTGTTGAAAAATTCTTAACTCGATTAAGAAGATACTTCTGATTAACTTTTCAGATTTAGGGAACATTTTCTGCATTTGTATATAGCTACGTATGGTTGAATATATACAGATGCTTGAACACTAGACTTATTCTCCTCGGGTCGAGAGGGTAGACAAACAGACGAAATGGACACAGAATTCTTCAAGATGCACTTGAGATTTCTTCTTCCGCTCTTTTCTCAATTTGGTAGCTTTTAAGAGGTAGTTGTCTCGTCGTCGTCATCCAATTAAATGCCTACTCGAATTAAGGAAGTGTTTTTTTACACTTACGAATCCCATTACTTTAATCTGTAATTTTAATTAAATCCTGTCGCAAATGGATAGAACATTTGATCACGTCACTAAAACGCTAAATTTGTTCCCTTCTTTGCTTTCATTGAGACGCATTCACAGAAAAGGGAAATCGTCGAAGTTTATTGAAGAACATTTTTATTGCACAGAATTCTCTTTCCTTTTTATTCTTTCTAGCCTGAGGACGGGTTGAAACCAATAAATTTTGACTTCTTTACGAAGTCGTTGCAGTCATCTTGTGAAACATTAAAAGCTTTGTTCTAAATACTGTCAGCATTTCTAAATCGTGAAGAAAGATTTGCGGTCGAAAATAATACTTGGATAAAGTCATTTTTATCTCCTAGATCAGGTAATTCACAAGCAATATTTTTCAAGATTAGAAATTTAAATATCTCTACACAATATATAAATAGGGAAAAGGAGAATTAAAATGATTATCTCGGTAGCATATTGGGTTCGATCTGAATTATATATATATATATATATATATATATATATATATATATATGATGATAATGTGGAAAAGACAAAGCAAAATCCGAATATGTGAATTTACTGTTTTTTATTTTGTTT
>OZ038478.1:990000-1022500 GCA_964036315.1 Acanthosepion esculentum
TCTTCTTCTTCTTCTTCTTCTTCTTCTTCTTCTTCTTCTTCTTCTTCTTCTTCTTCTTCTTTAATGTTGTCTGATCGATTGATCTGAGGTCCAAGCTATTTTTCTCAACCAAATTCTAATTCAATTTACCGAACACTTCGGAAATTGTTCCGACCATCATGCAGCAATTCTCTCCTTCCCCAATACCGCCATAGCAAAAACTAAAAGACGAGATTGAAATTCGACTAAAACTAGTTAAACATTCTGATCCTTTGAAAAATAAGAGAAAAGGGTTTCCATTTGCAAATATAACCAATGCATAGATCTAAAACATTGAAAGTGACTTTTATTGAAAAGAATAAAAGTTAAATTGTGAACAAACGTCGTTATTAAAAACAGAGAAAATTGCGTCCAAACATTCATGTCCGTCATGCATTAATGAAAAAGAATAAAAAGTCAAAAACATTTTCCGATCATTCATTATCCTGATTTTCATCTTGTTACTGGCTCTTCGCGACAAAACAGGAATGGGAAAGTTCTTTTTAATGATATTCACCCAATTCAAGACTCGAGAGCCACTCAAAAGGGAGTTATATGATATGAATAGAAAGGACTTGGTAAGCAGTGAAGATTGTGAAGTTAACGAGGAAAGATAATAATTGACTCTTGATTTGAAGTACCAAGTGCCAGTTCTTGGGAAGAAGCAGTCTAAATCGAACTTTCTCTTTCCGTTTGAAACACGGGGAAAACGAGGGTGATTCTAGACTCTGGAACAGTCATGTCCGAAGTTTGACATGGAAATAGTTTTAGAGTAGCGATAGGTTTGCGTCATTGCGGGAAACAGGCTGCTGAATGGGAAAATAATTAATCCCGGAAGACCGCGTAAACAATTTATAACTCTATTAAAGTTGGAAAATATGAATTGAGCAACTGTAACCAAGATACACCAGTAATAAACCATTTTTGGTCTAATCTCACTCTTGTAAAATAAAACATGACGGGAGGAATCAGGTACTTTCTGGTAAAGTAGAATCATCGTATACACGAGTTCACTTCATGTTAGGATTGAACATAAGAACCAATAGATATACCAAGCACGAGTGTCATTGTTCATCTTGAGAGGAGAAAAACCAGGCTCTGTTTGGCGATGATGAAAACAATACTAGTTCGATTTATGAGGTATTGGATATTACAAGCCAGTTGTCCCCAATATTTGATCAGTTAGAGCGAAGTCGGATGAGAGATTGGTTGCAATGCTCCAAACATCTTGACTTTTCAACTGGAGCTGCTTCTATAAACTATTGTATCATAGATGTTTACTGATGATCTGAGAATGTTGCTAGGCAAACCTTTAATAAAAAGCAAAAAGTGGGTAGTACCGTGAGGGACGCTTACGTTGCTCACATGGGATTCAGAAGACTGAAGTGAACTTATGGTTGAAGTTGTGAGATCCGTATTTCCCAACGATGACAAAAATCAGCGTTAAGTCAAGGTAAAGCCTAAATTTTCAAGGATGACTTTAACCTCCAGAAAGATTGATTAATCAATTTCTAACTGAGCACACATTGAATGTTGCGGTTGGTTTAGGTTAAGCTAAAAGTATCTATCTATATATTTAGTTTGTGTGGGACTGTCTGACTGATGATATGAAGAAGTTGCATAATTTCTATAGTTTCCTTTTTGCATTTGTGCCTAGTAGTATGCTATTTGAATTTCTGGGATGAACAGTTATTATTATTTATACTATTATATTATCATTATTTATACTATTATATTATCATTATTTATACTATTATGTTATAATTATTAATACTATTATATTATCATTATTTATACTATTATAGTATCATTATTTATACTCTTATATTATCATTATTTATACTATTATATTATCATTATTTATACTCTTATATTATCATTATTAATAATATTATATTATCATTATTTATACCCTTATATTATCATTATTTATACTATTATATTATCATTATTAATACTGTTATATTATCATTATTTATACTATTATATTATCATTATTAATACTATTATATTATCATTATTAATACTATTATATTATCATTATTTATACTTTTATATTTTCATTATTTATACTATTATATTATCATTATTAATACTATTATATTATCATTATTAATACTGTTATATTATCATTATTTATACTCTTATATTATCATTATTTATACTATTATATTATCATTATTTATAATATTTAAATACTGGCGTCATCAAGTGTATGTCTATCCGAGCAACCTACAGTGTAATACGAACTGAGCCCCATATTTAATCTCCTGCGGTAGAATATTCACGTTCCACTGCCCACAGGTCTAGGGATATCTCATCTCGTTCTATTTTTAGTATTGCCCAGTTATTGCTTGCCCTTCTTCTACTGAGTGCCGGCACACACTACCTGTCATATTGATTGATTGAGTCATTCATTTTCTATGGCTTATCAACCCTTTTAAGATACTTAAATCAAGGAAATATTTTTAGATTGTAAGAATTTTTATTTTAGATAATAATGATTTAGTGGTACAGGTCTAACTAATTAACCCATAGCTGAGAGGGGAAGAGGTGGATTCATAACTTAATAAATTCATAAATTATAACGAACCCAACTAGAACATAAATTATAACGAAACCAACTAGAATTCGAACTAGGCTCTCTGATTAACAATTCCCATTCATTATCCACTAAACCACCCGCACATCCAAGTTTACAGCACTTGGTACTGGGAAGCGGTCACCCATCTAAGTACTGAATAGGCTCGTTGCTGCTTAACTTCGTTGGACATACGGGAACCGGTGCTTCAACGTGATATGTCCGTAAACTCTACCTGGCACAGAGATTGGACGGACAAAGGAAGGTACAACGGTTGGAATCTTGTGATAACAACAACCAAGATGAGGACAATAGTCCACATGGAAATAATATAAATAATTATTTTGTATGATTCAATTATTGAGGTCTGAAAAACATGGGTTACACAATACACCTGGGTTCGAGAAATATCGGAATTCCAGTTTGTTTATATTTATTTTATACATTCAAATAATTAATAATTATCAATGGAAATGTATAAACTTCAAAGGCATTGAAATTGTGGGTGAAACTGAGAAAACCCGAGATAGCAAGTGGAGGAATTTGATGTTGAAGTCAAACAACCATTATACTAAAGTATCAGTATGTTTGGGACAATAAGGACGTTTTTAAAAATCAGGAAGTTGCAAAAGAATTTTCAGGTGATCTATGAGCATAGAATTTCCGATTATTGGATGGGAGACAAAAATAGAATATGGCACATTGGCCAATGAAGTGTGTTCAAGGCAGAGATTTCTACATGCTATAAAGATGTTTTTACTTTTCATTGCCTCATTATGAAAAAAAACGGCATTTGTTTCTGAGTGACCCTCATAAGAAAGTAACTATAAACAAAGTTACATTAATGCCTGTGTTGTAGCATAACTACGTAAGATAATGGTTACGTTCCCATTCACATAAATACAGTAGTAAATACTGTATGTTGGCCTGCAGTCGGAGAGTCGTCTCCAGCTGTGCTGGTCAAACTCCCTACCTCCGGGCAGAGAGGATCCCCAGACGAGGCTATGTAAGGGCAGAGTCTCGTCTAGGGAAACATCTACCCGACCCCATTTATCGTCTATGAGAAATTTTTGTCAGAGCCTACAGGCTCGGATACCCCATATTAAATTCGGCGGTTAGTAAATATTCTGCTGTTAGAGCTTTGCTGATCAAACTCTTTGTCTCCGGGAAGAGAGTAACCCCAGACAAATCTCGGGAAACAGCTAACCGACCCCGTTTTATACGGGGTCTACGGGGAATTTTTGGCCGAGCCTACAGGCTCGGGCACCCCACATTAAATTCGGCGTTTTGCCACATCTGACCGCGTGGGTCGGTTAGTGGATATCCTGCAGTTGGAGATTGATTGTGGAATTCACTTGCGAATCTTATATGTGTTGTTCCTGTCCTAAGTATTATCGCTCATTAACCAATCTTCATGTGATTATTCTATTCAGTAACCTTCCCTAGGTTACAACAGCCTGGATAGCTGACTACCGCCAACCGATTATGATGATCAGTGTTCAATCCTATATAAAAGATTGGATGCCCGATTTTCAAAGTATATCCAACCTGATATCTTGGCGCAGCACTGTATTTCTAACCGCATCTCTTCCTATTCACTGTACTGAATAAAATGAAGAACATTCGTAACTCTATAAATTGTAGAAGAAATGCAGTTATTTTGTGGCAATATGGTGAAACAGTCTATTGTATGTTTGTAAAATCTGAAATCATATCGGTGCCTTAAAAATTGGAGAAATAAAAGAAAAATGTTACAAAATTACGCAAAAATCGGGATATGGGAGAACTGATTAAAATTTAATATGTTAATCAATAACTCAGCTAAAAGTACAATAATCTCATTAAAAGCACAGTTGTAAAAAATTTAATTAACTTTAAAAGGTAGTTTAATTACATAAACTTAAACATTGCCAAATATTAACAAATACGAATACAACGAACAATAAACAAATTAAAAACAGGAAAGGCATTTTAGCGAGAAATTGATCCAGTCAAATGGAGCCAGGTTAAATATGGCGGATAATGTAACAAATTTCCACAGGTTGACTTCAGATTCAAAGTTTCTTGTCTTTTAAATATAGATTATCAAGCATAATATATCCAGGCAGTACAGTTGCATCAATATATTTATAATTATATGATGAGCTCTTCTGCCGTTTTCGACGTATGAGGGTTCAACAATTCAGTTTCTAGAAGCGACCACTCCGACTACCCACACATATGATTTGATATATAGTAGTAGACTTGTGTAGAACGAATTAACTGAATACATATAACTGATGCTCATAGTATGCCACAGGGCGCCCAAATTGACCTACTTATGTTTTGAATTCAGTGTTGCCCTTCTTCTAGACTGGTTGCCAATCAAAGATATTTACTACTATTTAACCCATAGCTGGAGGAGAAGAGATGGATTCATATCTTTCCCAAGGATATTTACACGTAAGTGAATGCAAGAAACTTGGTTGGTATTCGAACTCAGATTTTGATATCTCACTCCGAACCGCTATCCATTTTACTACCTGCACATCTCCCCTCTATCTCTCTCTGTCTCTCTGTCTCTCTTCAATCTATAACCGATGTGAAAACCCATTCATCACCTGAGTAGGATACTAATCATGACAAAATAATCTAAGAACGTCATTAGCATCGATTTTAATGCAGTATCTTATGGCTGGTAGCAGCGTGAGATATAAAAGTGATTTGGCGTTACATAATCTGGAGAATCGCCATATCTGCAGAATAAAATAAAAGATCTTAATGCATTATTAACGAGCACTTTTATCCTTTCACCTGAACGGGGGTGTTCTGCAAGGCTCTATCGTCTTATTCTGTTTCTTATCCTCAATGATCGTCCTAATGTCATCAGTTGCCAAGTAGGTATTTATACTGATCACACTACCATTTGTGATCTCAAATGCGTCAGAGTTGAAAAATAAACCTGGCTGCTGTTCTTGAAAAGGATTCCATTCAACTGGGGAAGGACATGTCTTGTAAATTTTAAGGCGTCCATAATAAAAGTGCTCTCATTTAACCACAAGAGATAAACTTTTCTGTCTGCCATCTGCATAGATGAAGCTATACTCCTGAAGAGCAAACCACACTGTTCTTTATTAGCCCCACCTTTTCAGCTGCTTCAATGAAAGTTGGGTCAATGGATCGTGCCAGAAAATCTATTTCATCGAAGTCAATTTTGCAATTTACAATTCTACCATTCGTCGTGATTGAATATTGCTGTCATATCTGGTCTGGTGCTCCTGCTATTCATCTTAAAATTCTTGACATAATCCAAAGAAGGTTCTGTAATGTAATCCATCCTGACAGCGCCTCGACTTCAGTCACTTTCTCACCAAGGTGACGTGGCTTCCCCTTGTCTACAAATATGCTCTGACCTTACATGTCATCCAAACTTCTTTGCCCTTGGTTGGGGCCTGTGTGTTGTCTCGATTGGGTTGATTCGGGTTTCTCAAAATTTCACTATATTGGAATTGACGGCGAAGCCTAATGTTGACCCATATGTACTATGTTTTTTTCCACAGACAAGGTTACGTAATTCTTATCTGTGGTCGTGGTATGTTTTGTATCTTTGCTTCCAGTACAACGTTGGGATTATTCCCAACGTTGTACTGGAAGCAAAGAGACAAGTAGAAGATCCCCTTCACTAAAGTTTTTTTTCCTTCCGCTTGTGCTATTAGGCGTCGCGGGGAGACACAGTCGTCTATCACAGGCAAGGCGAGTGACCTGGAGGATTTGGGCTCTAAGAGTGTCTGCCACTGAGTCTCTCCAGCGTCTTCTTGGTTTTCTCGCTCTCCAGCCAGAGTACCTGAGGGTGTATGCTCTTAGGGCTGGATGGTTGATAGGCATACGAGTGGGGTATCCAGACCACTTGATCCTCTGTCGTTCGATGTGTTGTATGATTAGAATGGCTCCTACCATATCTCTTATTGCTTCATTCCTGATCTCGTTTCGCCTGTCCTTGTTCACTGCTTTCCTCAGGCATTTCATCTCACAAGTGATCAGTTTCCTCTCAAGGGTTTATGTTAGGGACCATGTCTGGCACTGGTATGTTAGCGTTTGTAGGAAAATGGCGTTACTTCATTAAAGTGACAAACACTATGTTCACTTCGGCCACGGAAATAAGGGTATATCCTTGTGAGGCGACCAGAGCAAACCTCTGACGACTCTTTGTCTGCCTTTCTCTATATAGATGACAACCCCGCTAAAATTTGACATTGATATATATCATTTTTATATCCTCCAACCGTCCTGATGTGAGCGAATCTTTGTTTAAGAACTTTTGGTCCTCTCTTTCTGTCAGGATAATGGTGTTCGGATTCGATAGTATTAATATAAACACATTTTAAGTTTGGGATTTAGCTATAACCCAGATGTCCCTCTCTTGTTTAAGAGAATTTGGATCATTCTTTTCCGTAAGAATATACGCAATTTGGACGGATAGTATCATTGTAAACATACCCCAAATTTAATTTTTCAGGACTAAATAATTAGGACAGTACTTTAATCATATCTTCTCATCGGTGGGAAGTGCAAAGGATGGAGAAATTTGGTTTTGATCGATTTTACTGAATCTTGGCTAAGTTAATTCTGGCTTCGATTCTCTTTGGAATTGTTTCCTTTTATTGTTGAAAATATAATTATTAACTCGTTTCTATTTTTATTTTTTATCATTCATTAAATCGACTGTCCTGAGAATTTTAATAATTATTATCCAATTAGAAGTCTTTACAGATCATGCAATTGAAAGTTTGAACAGGGTCAGTGTTATATATTTGTAATACTCTTGATCCCTATTATATGTTTTTCAAATTTCTTTGACTCCCAAAAGAAATATTTGATGCAACATGAAACTTTGCAGTGGTAGCAAAAGGAGGAAGGCCGGAGAAGTCATTGATCGAAACCTTGTGAACAAAACAAGACTTAGTTGGAATCCTGATTGGAATTCTACTTGGAATACATAAAAACGAAAACAAAATGGTGTAAATTGGTTTCATGTATTATTGTGAAACCGTCAACATATAAAAATCTGTATTTAGTTTATTAAAAGATTAATGTTCACAAAATGCATTGGATTTTTAATAAAAATGTTTAATTTGAAGAACATAATCATTTGCAAATTAGAATACATCTGAGTAAATCATATCCGAAAGCAAAAGGTTATTTAAAACAATGGCTTAAAACTTTTTTCCCCATGTGTATATCGATGTTCTATTTGTTTAACTTTGGAAAAACCTCACAATATTGGAAAGTGAGACGATCGCAAGAGGGAAATGAGCGATTGGCAGGTGTTGGATGTGTGACAAAACAGAATACAGATAATTACGTGCAAAGGCAAGAATTATTTATACGTTGGAGATAAATGAAAAAAGAAAATTGAAAGATAATAATTTTTCAGGAAGAGACGATAAAAGTAGAAATGGAAACTATATTTGCGATAATTCATTTCTTATTAAGTCGGTCCCGATAATCTATGCTAAAAGGAAAGAAAACATTTCACAGAAAAAAAAACTTAAAGCAGTGACAATTTTTAAAATATCAAAGTAAAGTATGTGGAATTTTATCTTTTCTGTAAAATAAATGATTTAAAATTTCAAAGAAAGAAAATTGGTTTCGAAAACCCACAAATAATTATTAATTCATTATTCGATATCGACCTGATTCAAGAAAGACATTTGAACAAATATTCCTATTTAGTGTTGATATATAACATGTTTGCTTTCATTGAAGTGGTTATATTCTTGACTTTGGTCAATAGAAATCAATTATTTGACGTAGAGCGATCGTTGGGTAACCAATATTGCAAATCGTTGTGAGCGCGATCTCTTTTGGTTGCTCCACTCCTGATAGATAAAATACTGATTTTAGGATGTATCGTAATGGACAAACCGGCGGAAGAGGGTAGCGCAAGTCGGGCTGGCGTAACCAAGGCGGACCTTGACAGACCAAGAATCCGAATGCCCGATGCAATCTGCTTTGCCATATCTCATCTGTCTCAATCCCCTCTGAGGGAGGAGCTTCTGGAGAAGTGTGTGGGTTTCTCTGTGGCGCAGAGTTGTCCACCAGAAGCAAATTCACGCGAATAGCCTTGGTTTGATTCACAGCCATCTCCGCCAACCATTAGAGAAAGGGGTAATGGGGAGGGAGAATGACGATCAGATGCGAGCGGGTGCCGACAACAGGTAAAGTAATTAGGAAATTTAACGAAGTTTAGCGAATATCTAAATGTGATGCCTGCTGTAACGTGATAGTTAACGTACTATTCTTGTAAAATATTGCTAGAGACTTCTATCTGTGCTAGACTAAACGCAGCTTAGAAAATATCTAAATAGGATAGCTTCCGTAAAGTGATGGCTAACAAGTCAATCTTGTAATTGAATAACTGAAAATTCTTTGGGTGCCGTATTGTTAAAACCTTGTACCAAACAAAAATGAGTTTAGAATATATCTATGTGAGACGCACCTGTCGTGGAACGATGGTCTGTTAGCTAATCTCGTCAAACTTTATTAATATTTTGAGCGGAAACCTCTCTGGAAGTTCTGCGATAATGTGCTAATCATGCTGAGTAAATATCTATAAAGAGCAAATCCCAAGTGACAACCACACAACGTTTCAATTAGCTTCACAACTATTATTTACGGCCTCTCGATTTTTAAATTTTGAAGGTTCGTCAACTCCCTTTTCCCAAGGTTCTAGTTTAATAAAAGTTCAAACCTAATGTTTAAACTCATTTGGCATACACAGGATATGTCGGCTTCCTGTCTTGCTTTGTTAGGGATGTACACGAGAAATTTATTTGGACAGAGGAAGAGTTTATATTTGGTTTTTAACACTGTGTGAGCCATGATTGGTTGTCGAGATGGCTGAATGGCATCGTCAAGTGATTGTAGAGACTCAAAGAAATTCGATCAGACATTCGTTGTTGTTGCTACTGCGAAATCGATCAGAAACAAGAGAAAGAGAGACAGAAAGAAAGAAAGAAAGAAAGAAAGGAGGAAGATTGTGGAGTCAATGGGAAATGAGTAAGAAGAAGATGAAGAAGAACAACAAGAAGAAACACCAAAAAGAAAAGATGTGAAATAAAACAGGGAGGTAATAAAGAAAGATTTATTCTCCTTATGCCAAATGTGGTTATTTCTTATGCAAGTAGATTATACCCTAGATATGAACGCATTCACGAACAGACTCACACACAGACACAGACAGCGAGAAATAAACATGCATACACACACATACTCGCACACATACCTGCATATAGAGTTTTAAAGAGGTCCCTAATATACATACATTGATATGTATTTATGTGAACATTTTTATGCACATTGTTATGCATATCCATTTAACTAGATACATAATAATATTTCACTAAACTCGCTCAAGAAATCTTTGCATATATTATGTTTTCTGCCTCATTTGAACATTGACTAAAAACCTCAGATCCAATTCAATCGATCAGTAATCACAGAAAAACCAAGTCGGATGTGGAATGATTTCTGTCATTAAAAGGAAATGAAGACAAACTGTCTTCGTTCTGTTTAGAAGACATTTGACCAATATCAGTTTCCCTTCCATCTCCTATTTGTTATTTCAAATATCTGTCGCAAGGAAAGTCCAAGGATAGTTAATTTATTACGGTTCAGATTATTGACAGGTGTGGAATGAAAAAAGACGGATCCTAAATGTCGTATCAAAAAGGCATAATAATGACAATAATTTATGAAAAAAGTTCAAGGGGAAACCTTGACATTTGTTATAGTTAATACACAATGTTTGAATTCCATTATTTAAATTTATAATCTAAGCAATGGAATCACTGGTTAGAATGCTTTTGCTAAAAAATGACATACCAAAAGGGCGCGTGTTACTCTGTCATAAATTATTGGTTAATGTTTTAATCCGAGTAAGCCAATCAAAAAGAATCTATCATATTTCACGAATTCTGATTGGTTCGTCGGTCATGGCAAAAAATGAATACTCTTGAATAACTTAAAAAACATTCGATGGGGTTTATTAATTTTCTTTCATATTTATATTCACCTTTATCCTTTTAATGCTTTTCACCGCAGTTTAACTTTGCAACAGTCGATAAAATATAAAGGATGAGCTTCTTTTGCCGTAATGAAGCCTGTTGTTGCTAAGTCATTCTTTTGCCGTAATGAAGCCTGTTGTTGCTAAGTCATTCTTTTGCCGTAATGAAGCCTGTTGTTGCTAAGTCATTCTTTTGCCGTAATGAAGCCTGGTTGAACACTTGTTGCTAAGTCACGACAACTAAAGATAAAATCCAACATATAATATCAGCATTCATTTGAGCTATACATGTAGCTTCTGCTATGTTTTATTATATAAATCCCTGTCGTGTATTATAATTAATTCTCACTATTGATTAAGGCTTACATTTATTTGTTTCTTTTTATGTAATTGAAGTTGCCATGCTTATCTTTCGTTTACTCTTGAATGTTTCGAAGATTTACCAATTTGCCTATTTCAATGTTCACAGAAATCGGTCGAACTTCTCGCGGATAAATGGTTAGCAAGTTCGATAATTACGACTGTTTTGATTTCGTTATTCCCAGGTTATGCAAACTCAGATGCCACACATTAATGTAAGCCACACTAAACAAAACTCAGTAAAACTTAGATCGCCTACGTAAGTTAATGAATTGTTCCGAATGTCATTGATCCTATCAGATTCTCCAATTCATGTAATTGTGTGCCAGTATAATTAAGGCTTAATAAATATCTTCAGCAGAAATTGACTAAAATAATCTACAAACCGATAAATAATTATATATATATATATATATATATATATATATATATATATATATATATATATATATATAGGCTAAGAAGAATTTGGTAATCCGTATAGGTAGTCCCAAAAAGGATGAAATCCTGAGAGCTCAATGTAAATAGAGAGCTAAAAATTTAAAGGAAAAACAGACCACTTTAAGGGTCCATGTAATAATTTGTTTCGCCAAGCCCTTTATTATATATATATATATATATATATATATATATATATATATATATATATATATATATATATATGTGTGTGTGTGTGTGTGTGTGTGTGTGCAAATATATAGAAAAATAGGAAAGAACACGTTAGGTAAATAATCCGGAGTTCTTTAGTATTTTTGTTTTTATTTAAAAAAAAACAGTGATCCATACAGGAGTTGAGCTTAAATTATATTTATTTAAAAAAAATATAATTCCTTCGCGTCATAAGAGTTCTCATATTTGAAAAACAAGAGCCAAAAACCTGAATATAATTATTAAAATTAAATTGAATTAAAGTATCAAGCCCTGTTTCATCCTCAAGCGAAAATTTAGGAATAACCAATCTTGAAATTTACGCATCTTTATAAGCATGTTCATTCGTAAAATTAATTACTATGGAAACGGCTGGAGGGACTATTTTGATAAGGGGCGTAAGAGTTAACAATTTGTATCCACATATCAGTCACCTTCGGAAAGATGTCAAACCGAGGCAGGGCCGGGGTGTCCATTTCAAAGTGAATGATGGCATTCATATACGCACATCGTCTGGTCCGTCACAACGACAGATAGCTGTTGACATCATCGTACGCCATTAAGTGTCTAAAGAATTGAAATATATATATATATATATATATATATATATATATATATATATATATATATATATATATATATATATGATGGAAATACCAAGCATCACACTGAAAGGGATGGCGTATGACATGTTTCATTAAGTTAAAGCTTTTTGAAGACAGTAAACTAAAGCACCGTAATAGGTTTCGTCAAGCTCTGAAGCAGAGACGCTATCAAAATCTTGCTCAGTGTGGCTTTGTCCCCCGCAACAAGCCTGGGCTAGTATCGCACTTAAGAAATCACAAATGAAATATGTCTTTCCTTTACCTAATTTTCTCCACAATAGCCGCTGCTAGCATGCATAAGTGTAAAACGAAATGCTGACCCTTATTTATCGTTCACGACAGGAGAGTCCACCATATCTATCTATCTATCTATCTATCTATCTATCTATCTATCTATCTATCTATCTATCTATCTCTCTATATATATATATGAATGAAAAAAATTGAGTCTTTAAAAATATTTATTTAGGGTCTCTTTACCACTTTCACATTTCTATGATTTTCAAGAGTTAAAATGAGATGGAGAGGCGTGTGGCTATGCACACGCAAGCACACACACAGTCACACACACAGTCACACACACACATACACACACATATATATATATATATATATATATATATATATATATAAATATATAAAAGTGGACATGGAAGTCAGCACTTAGAGGCGACAGTCTGTTTCATGCTAGTGCAATCGTCAGACGATTGCACTAGCATGAAACAGACTGTCGCCTCTAAGTGCTGACTTCCATGTCCACTTTTATATTTACACACGCTCTATCTCTGATATTGAGCACTTTACCCCATAAATATAGCACACTTTAAGACTATATTTCTGTATATATATATATATATATATATATATATATATATATATATATATATACTTTTCAATTCTTTGGATTTGAATATTGTTCATGCTTTTGGGCAGGGAAAGCAAAACACAAAACATGATTGGTTTGTGCATGTTTTTGTCAAGGTAGTATCAATTCTAATGATGCGCAAAGAGAATTCTTTTGACTCTACCATCAAACCTATATATTATTATCCTGGTACAAATCTCTTCCCCAAAATTTCAGTTTACAAGAAAGGCTAAATAAGTTGTCTCAATCAATTTTGTTAATAAAAAAACAAAAACCGCAAGCCATTGGCAATATCACCTGAATGAAACTCTTTCGCAAAACATTACGGTCGCTTTCTTTTCTGTCAAGCCATACATAAATATTCACAAGATCTGTCACACAGTAATGTTTATAAAATACGATCTTTTTCTCGGCTTCCTTGATATATGTGATTGAGATGTCTTTTGAATAGTTTAGGCATCGTTTTACAAATAAATTAGGATCAAATATATATTAGTACATCTCCAATTTATTAGACATGATCAACTAGAATCTGGTTTGAGGCTCTTTTTACCATTAGAACTACCAGAATTATTCTTGGAGTGGACTGGACGATCATTTTGGAACAGTCTTCCAGAATGTGGGTCCATATAGTTATTAAGGCTTCCAAGAATACTTCTAGATTTTGTTGGCTAGAAAGCCAGCATTCGAATCTCCATTTCCACCATATCCCAAATGCGATCAGTGTCACTGAGACCTGGAAACCACTCAGTAAAAACATAGCTGACTTCTATCAACCAATCTGCCACTATTTCTTTTTTATTTATTTCTGACACAGTGTCCTGCTGGAGGTGATCACCAGAGGGTTGGTGAACTGTCGTCATAAATTGAAACACACGAGATCAAATACAACTCTTAGGTGGGAGGGGGCATTTAAACGATCTTTTATTGGCATCAAAGATCCCCAAATGCTCAAATATTTATCCATAAGATTGCCACCTGTCTGAATCGTTGGTGGTCGCATTAAATTCTTTTAAATCAAGTGAAACACACACACACACACACACACATACATATATATATATATATATATATATATATATATATATATATATATATATATATATGTATGTATGTATGTATGGTGTACATTACGGTCACCACCAAACGACACTTTGTTTCATGCTTGAACACAGGCCTGAAGAATGCGTTCAAGCATGAAATCTCTACAGATTTCACCGATGGAACATCAGAGATTTCGGGGAAGTACATCTTGGTTGGACTGCGAACTTTTGCGCATATCTTCGCGTAAATATATATATATATATATATATATATATATATATATATATATATATATATATATATATATATATATGCATTGTATCAAAACAAGTTTTATTAAACTCAACTGCCACGTTTTCCAATTTTCGAATAAGATCTACAACGGAATCAAAATTGTGGATAAATTGCCTGATAAACCAGTATTTGTTCTGCTTTTGTTCGAGTACTTTCAAATATCTCAGTTTATTATCAAGAACTGAGCGTTTTCAATACGGTAAATAATATTTTGTTGATTATATTATAGGATTTTTCGACAACCCCATTCCTCAACATTTGAAATTTTCTACAAAAATCCTTGAACTACAGAACGACACCCACATCACAACTCACCCTCGATCACGTTCTTTGTTCAAGGCTGAAGACATAAAAGATAGATAGGTAGAAAAAACAAACACAACTCTTAACCAAGGAATTAAGTCAATCCAACCACAAGCATAGAAAAAGGTATTTCGGAAAAGAGTTAAATCCGATATTTTCACTTTTTCACATAAGACCGACTATAATGTAAAACTTAATTCCATTCTCAATCACAAGGCCAAATTTAAAAAAAATTAAACAAAGACACTACATGCCTCATCAAGACACAAATAAAAAAAAAACATCTATATGTGAAAGAAAAAAAACAAGAAAAGCTAGCTTACCCCTGCATCCTATAATTTCATAAATCCCCGACTTCTGAAAGATTGATCCTATCTTCCTTTACCAGTAAATACAGTGTTATTACCACAAACCAATTTCTTGAAAGACTGCACACAAAAGTTGAATCTTTGTCTCATGAGCCGTTGAATTTTTCATTATTATTTTCATAAAAACTACAGACATAGCAATAAAAATACTAATACACGCGTTCTTCGCTCTCGCCTAATTTTAGCCCAACAGTTCTATGCAAACGTCTTTTAATTTGCGCAACACAAGCAGTTTTTTATTATCATTATGCCAACATTTATACAAAGACTGACAACGCGTCTATGGGGTTTGGTTGACGTCAACAAAACTTGTTTGTTTGGGGGATCAATTATAATGACGAATGTGTCATTCTAACTAATTGTTCTTTAAATATATCGTAACAGGTTATGAACAGTAGGTTATTTTCGACAATGCTCAACGCGAAAGGAAGTAAATAGATAATGATAAATATCCAAATCTGACCATAAAAGTGGAGCTGAATGGAAAATTGGTAATGAAATGCGTGTAGTACGATCGTTGGGGTCTTATTCGTTTAAAATTCTTAAAGATCAAAGAAACAATAAAATATTCATCCAGAAGCTGCAACAAATCAAAAGGAAGAAATATTCTTCTGCCATAACAATGCAAGTTCGCATATAGCAAGAATAACGTCAAGGTTTTGGAATTTGGTTAGTCGTTTCTAAGCCACTTACCATAATCACTTGACCTTGCATCAACCAGTTATTCCCTTTATCGATCGATGGAAATTGCTTTGATGGAGAAAACCAGATTCGAGATATCTGGTTGAAAACCTTTTCTTATCAAAAACTGTGAAATTTTATTCAAAAAGCTATCGAAGCCTGAGAAGTGTAAAGTCTTTGCAAATAACGTTGAAAATATAATTTAATAAACTTTGACTGTACTTTGATTTTTTTCGTAAGGCTCACAGAATTTGTCACATAGATTCCCATTTGTATTTAATCAGTTTTCTGTCTTGATTACTTTTAAAAAATCTCCCTCGTTTAGCTGCCGTCGATGAAATCAGAGAATTAGTGACACAGGAAAAGAAAAAACTTTTGATTTACCTGATAAGTTGAAGCCATCGAGTAGCGTTTGTCTTTCCTCTGGCCATTGGTCAACTGGCTGGTTCAAACTGACTGAGCCTCTCTGGCCAATTACACAGATCAGCCGTCCTCACATCGGTAACCACCTCCACCTGAAAAAAGAAATGCTAGAAATACTGAATCTGGTGTTTGTTTCTGGGTACGTGAACGTAAAAATAGTTTCTTCTTTGTTATGTTTTTATCCGCTTACTGGTTGAGATAGTCGAATATTTACTGCTAGTGATCAGAGTTCGAGTCCATGTTAAACTTGACATTGAATGCAATATTAACAGGCAAGTTCTACCTACTTTGGCATAGCATAAACCTTTAATCCGTTATTAGATTACGTTATCTGCTAGCCCTAGATAAGTTTACGAAAATCTGTGTTGATTTTGAATATTTTTAGTTCCTGTTGTCATATAAAACATTTTTAATTGCTGGATTTTGATGAAAAAAAAAACCGCTTTCAAAGTAAGAATAAAAGTTTTTTTTTGTCGGAAGAACGGATTTCAACTGGTTGTTGATCTTAGGGAAGAACAAATCTTTTATTAAAAAAAAAGTGTTATTTTAAATTTAAAAACAAACGTCTGCTATTTCCAGAACGGTTTCTGTCACAAAATCATCATGTTCGGTCAATATATGAGAAGGTGAAATATTTTGACCGGGTTTCAAAATACTGTTGAGTCTTGACTCATTGTTGAATCTTGACTAATGCATGGAATAATAATGCAACACAAAATGTACTTAGAACAAGAATGTATTATAACAAGAAAGTGTACACAATATTTACATATAGTATTTCTGTATATTTCTGGGAAGACGTTCCTGGAGAATGTGTTGACTAAGTCGCAGTCGGGCAGAGTCTCTAGCTGGATCTCTGTATTCGCTTCCCTGTCTTCCGGTACCAACCATTATTTATATAGTCGGTAGTCACCTATGCAGATTAGGTGGATCCTACCACAACAAATACATAAATGAATTAATTTCTTTTAAAAAAGAAATGAATTCTTTTGGTCTTGTGCAAATTGTTATTTGGCTGAATGACATTAAACCACCCCAAAATTCACGCTCGACAGTCAAACACTTTGTCAGAAGATATTTCTATTTCTGAACATTTTTTCAGTCAAACAATTAAGAAAATTATTGAAGCTTTCTTCGATTTCTGATTTTCAAATTGTTTTGTATGAAATCAAGTTTTAGTAGAGGCGAGTGAATAAGTAGGATAGATTAAAGTCGAGTGAAAGAAACGATGGATTAAAATTGGGTGAATAGGTTGGATTGATTAAAACCAGAAGAATAGTAAGTATGGATTAATGTCGGGTGAACAGAAAAACGTCGGGAGAATAGACATTATGGATTATAATCGGGTAAATAAGCAATATGTTTTAGAGTTTCGCGAATTGGCAAGATGAGTGAAAGTCCAAGGGAATAAATGGGATGGGTTTAAGTCTCTGTTTTTAATTTATTCAAATTTTATAATGCCTTTTTTCTGTTATTGAGGATTTAGTATGCTTTGTCCAAAAAGTTATAATACAGAAAATGCATACCCATCCTGGGGTCGATTTACTAATTACATTTGAGACAGTTTAGTAAAACCTACTTCATAAGGAATTTAGAAAAAGAGAAGATGTAGTATATATTTTAGTTTGAAAAATCAGGTAATTCGTTGACATCTGTCTTGTTCAGACGAAGTATCTAATGGCTTTTTATCATTGATTAAATAAATAACTGTAAAACTTCAGCAAATCTTACTCGTTATATAACAGTACAAAGCAGAATAAGAACTTGATATAAGTTTTCTCTTATATATATATTGAAGAAAACAAAAACATTATTTCATATTAAGGAGTTTTACAATATTCATTATCTTTCTCAATGACAGGCTGTCTATTATAGACGGATTTTGAAAGCACCAAATCGATTAACTGAAAGGTAGAATTGTTGACAAGATGCAAACAGTACCCAATTGATTCAGACATGGCCGAACCAATTTTAGAAAGATTCTAATCTTTCAGTCAGAGCTTTCTGTCTTTAATTTTGGACTGGAAGCAAATGACCCGAGTCACTATCAGTATCTCATCGCTTGCGGTCATGTTTGGATAAATTTGTTTGTGTTAAGAAGAGAAACTTTGGCTGGAAAAGGGAGTGATGTCCTTGATGCTAACCCTTCTAAAGAGACTGATTATGAACTTAATTGATACGACGCGTAAAGTCGAAAATTTGATGAGGTTGTGTCTTTTGGCACATTTATTTGTTCAATGGTTGAATTTTTACGTTATTTAAGTTCTGTAATTATTGGTCCTTTTGTTAAATTGAGCGCTCAAAACACAGCCTTGAGGTATAGTAGTTTGTTTCCTGGGATTGAAGATCTAATTTTGGTTGTTCTTTAGAAATGTTGTGACTAATGATAGAAAGCTTCTAATCATCGATGCATTGTGATCTTTCTAGTACATGAATGTTTCAGTCAATTCATGTGCTTTTATAAAATCTCGAGTTTTTATGCTATATCATTGTAAAAATACTACGAGTACCAAGTAACTACCTACCGAATGGTCGGATCATAGGTAACTAAACCGGTTTTCTCTCCAGGATTTTCTGGTGAAGATAGTGGCTAGATTATAACTAAAACCTATGAAACAGCAACTGGGCCTACAGCTACATAGCACAATGGGGTACAATGGGTTCCATAGCTATTTAAGCAACCAGTGTGGTGATGATAGGACATGGCTTCTTGGACTAAAGTCAACGACCAAGGCGGAGGGTTCGACTGATAAAATCAATGGCTATGTCTCTGCCTTGTATAGTTAGTTGCCCAAGACACGCTACGAATGAACAGATACTTCCCTGTCATTAAACACAGATATGTTGCGGGAACTGGTCAGGTGTTCAGCGGTCATGGGTTTAAAGCGATATGTCGTCTCATTGCCGTGGTTCAGGTTATAAATCAAAGGATAGACACTGCAGGTTTCCTTTTCGAGAACACACACGAGGCCTTGTAGAGAATGTGTCGGCTTTAATATGTGTTTATAAATGACTCTCCACTCTCGATTCCAATCTTGGTGTTTCGACAGCGAGTTCGGATTTTGATCTCACTAGGTTAAGCTAAAAAAAACAATCCAGTAAACAACTTACTATACACCTATCACATTTTTAAGTCAGATAGATTAATAGAAATATGGATTAATATAAATATAAATACTGCATATGAATGTTTGGATTAAAGGAAGGTTGGGGATTAGAGGAGTTGTACTTATAGGATCAATTTATGAAAGCACAAATAGTAAATGGAAATGAAATATATTGATCGGATGAAAAGAAAATTGAACTACAAAACCTTTAACAGCGTTTACTTTTGTTTCTGGTAATGATTTTTTTTCAACTTTGCATTTGTATAGGAATCAAATGTCGCAGTTATCTGTTAGCTTCTGAATTAAAATAAAAATAACTATTTGAACCAATAAATTCGACGTATTTTACAAGCAAACAAGAATAATTTTCAATTTCATTTGGGAGCTTTTCTAGTTTATAAGTGATAAAGGATTTTAATTCTCAGGAATAGAAACAGAATCGGAAGCAGTTATATTGGCTGATTAATCGACACCAAATATGGTCATTTCATTCGTCACTCGTCTTGCGTTGCCTAATTGCGATTCTCAGGTTTTGTGAATTCTCATAAATATTGAAACGAAATAATTTTTATAATACAATATTGTAAATAAATTTGGTAAAAAATGAAACTATTTTTGCGAACAATTTTTTTTTCATTGGTAACAAATAATGAAAACAAATAACAAGTTCGTCGAGAAGAGAAAGCAACAAATTGTAAAAAGAAAAACCCGATCTCAGTCTGATGAGATCGATTTCCATTACGGATTCATTTTCCATTTTATATTTTGACTGAATAAATAGCAATTCAATCAAAATTATACAGTTGTCCCTTTTATTTACGTATAATATTTCAGATCCCTCAGAGAATGCCTAAACCCGCTGATAGTACCAAATACATTATATACTAGATTTTTCATATGCATACGAACTTAGGGTAAGGTTTAATAATAAGTTAGGCACAATAATTATTGAAAAAATGAACTGATAATAAAATAAAAATGTTGTAACACTATACTGTAATTTGGTTGTTTGGTTGTTTGGGGTTTTATGGCATATCAACCACTATGGGTTATTTAATGCCAGATCCAGTATTTACTAAATATATCAAAAACGTATAGCTGGAAACATCATTGTTTCAAAAACTGGCAACATCATTGTTTCAAAAACTGGCGACATCATTGTTTCAAAAAAGTGTAGTTGGCAACATCATTGTTTCAATGTGCTGGAAAAGACCTGGAAATTCACTATTTTCCCATAGCTGGGACCCCAACAGGTGCTACCACCCCGGGTCAGGGTGGACCTGGGAACACCAGCAATTAAGAGGTGGTTCCACGCTTCCTCAAAACCTCCTGATCAGAGGCCTTGCTGTTGGATGCAGTTTAACGTCGTACCCAGGACGACTGTAATTTGTGAGACGAAGATTCATTCTTACTGAAGATCTTATCAACCTCAGCATACGTGTTTTTCTTTTCATATTAAGCCGGGAACTTTCATTATTTTACTTAAAGAAAGCACTTCTTGGCAAGTACGAATTTCCAATATAATTACTACTGTGATTTGGAATCATCATTAAGTAAATCTTCTGAATTTTTTGGGGGTTTGACAACATCTGAATAAAAACGCGGAAAGCAAAACCATGGATAAAGCAATGGAAAAAAAACAAGGAAAATCGATTTAAAAATAATCTTAATTTGACATTCAACTTCTTTCTCTTGGTCTATTGTACCTGTATAGTTTGACATTCCATAAAAAAATGAAGCTTTCACAAAGATTCCATCTCATTAATTTCTCTTTATCGGCACATTGTCAAATAACCGATATCGGATTTACATTTTCCTTCGCTCTATTGGAAATACCGATAATCAGATAACCCTGAAGGAGATTAGATTCATCTTCTCGTAGTCGGAAAAACTGCGTATCATGTTGTGACGTTGAAGATTATTGGCAGGATATTTTAATGTGACAGTTGACGGGACCTGTATCGGCAAATAGCAGCTCTAAAAATGTTGAGAATGACACAACTGGTGGATGCTGAAAGTTGAGTGAAAACGTTCATTCTGGAATCATTCGACTATCCGCATAAATAAAACGTAATATCTATCTATCTATCTATCTATCTATCTATCTATCTATCTATCTATCTATCTATCTATCTCAGTATGTTCATATCTATCTATCTATCTATCTATCTATCTATCTATCTATCTAATCACAAACTATGTTTCTATATAAGAGTGAAGACAGTTCTCTCACCTAGATTGTCAATCTAGGAAAAAGAAAACTCTGAATTGAAACATTAAGGGGGTTGTTCGGAGACTTCGTACCCTATTTCTCTTTTCGTTCTTTCGAAAAGTGTGGCTAGTCCTGCACAAGTCTTCACTACGCTAATCAAATCATTTATGTAAGTATTCAGTGACTGAACTATTATGCCATCGTACATAAAAATCAACGGGAAAGTTCATTATATATATATATATATATATATATATATATATATATATATATATATATTGTGTTAAATTGAATGGGTTTTAGGTAGCAAAATTGCTGCTTGTTTTTCCGTAGATGCTCGATATTAAACGGTAAGGATAGTGCGTTAATAGAATTAATATGGAGAAAATTATCTCTTAACTGAATGGTGTTATTTCAGACATGCCGACTTCGAAGTTTCGTGAGCACATTGTAGTAATAATAATAGCCTCTTCAGAGGTTTTGCCTTCTCTGCAGAGAAGCCAATAGCCATGGAGAGAGAAGGCATTACTACAATGCAAATTTTCGGAAGACTTATCATTAGGAAACCCAGATTATGAAAGAAAATAACATAGAACAAAACATGTGTTCACTATGTAGGATTAATCCTGTAGTTTTGTGTATGTATATGTATGTATATGTACATGTTTGTATATTTGTATAGTTTTGTTTATATAGAGATGGGTTTATATATGCACATCTATTTGTTGTTTTTATGGATATATGTATGTATATATGTATATGTATGTGAGATATATGCACTTACCAGTAGAATATATATTGTGTAGTGATGTGACATATATACATGTTTTTGTTGATGGAATTATGTTAGCCCTCTGTATACTAACCAATGGAAAATATATACTAAATGTAGTACTACAGGTTTTTAAAATTGTTTATATATCCTTAGTCGAGTTAATTCTTTGGTTTTAATTAATGTACTATTGTATTCTTTCCTTCTTAGCTTAAACATTTTTTACATATAGTTTTTTTTATTTGAATCTATCTTATCACATTATTATTATTTCATTATTATCTTTATTATTCTTGTCATTTATTTTCGTTAGATTTTAATAGAATATTCTTAAGATTTTATTTATCAAAAAATTTAAAAAATAACCCTTATTGAAAAATTAAAATACATATATATGTATATATATGTGTGTGTGTGCGTGTGTGTATGTATATATATATGTATATATAAGTATGTATATGTATGTATGTATGTCTATGTATATGTATTTATATAAAAAATGTATTTTGAAAAAAATCGTTACATTTCTTTTTCTTTACGTCAACTTTTTTCTCAATGTTACTGTTTTTTTTTAACTTTGAGTTTTTATTATTATTATTTTAAATATTAATGTTGAAGTGTCATAATCCGATTGTAGATATTTTTGTCTCGGCCCCACATGTATGTTTTCTTTTCTCTTTTTTCCCTGTCTAATTTTTATATATTTTATATTTATTAAGATGGATGTGAATACATCTATTTCTTTTCTTCTTTATTTCCTTTTTCTTTACCTAATTTTGTTTGCCTATCTTTCGTCTTCCACTCTCTCAATCGTCTTATCCCTTTCGATATATATATATATATATATATATATATATATATATATATATATATATATATATATATATATATCCTTCAACGAATCCTGCCAATAATTTAAGCCTGCCTCCTCAAACAAATGTGTGCATGAATTAAAAATGATATATAATTCTTCTTATTCCTGGAACATTTGTCACCCATTTATTTGTATGAAAATAGTCGATCTGAGGAATTAGGATCGCATTTGGATCCTAAGGAAATAAATTATAATCATCATAAAACCTTAAATTTGTCTGTTTCTTATATATATATATATATATATATATATATATATATATATATATATATATATATATATATCGATCACCACAATGCAAACAACCAAAAGGCATCTATTAACTTAAGATAAATGTTTACCATAATACTCTGCAGTAATCACGGCAAACAAAGACTTAAAATTCTACAAGATATTAAAATAGAAAAGATACAACTCACATTAAAAAAAATGTCCTTTCTCCACAGGACATAGTATATTGAAAGGTGAATAAAATATTTGACATGTGATATTTAATATGCATACAAAAATAACGACAACTATAAATATACTATACATCTATTTCCTTCTATATAAATATGTATATATATAATTCAGTGAAACTTAAGTAGCACACTAACACGTAGCTACTACATTATTTACATTATTCGGACTATTGTCCTCATCTTTGTCGCCATATTTATGACAACGCTTCGGCCGTTGTACGCTCCGGCCTTCTTCAGGTGGTTGGAATGTCGAAATGAACCCTTTATTTCGCTCACTGGGGTAGACTGTTCTAGTTCCATGTACCATGTTTAATGGATGTCTGTTATCAGTTATCTCCTGTTTATTTCCCTCTCCATGTTCTCCACTGTCTTAACCAGGTATTGAACTCACACTCTTTGGGTCCTGTCACTGGATCTAACTAACGCCTTTATCCACTGTGCTATGTGTCCTTGAGCGTGATGTTCAATACCCGGCTAAGGCAGTGGAGAACTTTCAGAGGGAAATTAACAGGAGATAACTGATAACTGACATCCATTAAACATGGCACGTGGAACTAGAACAGTCTATCCCAGCGAGCGATGTGGCACAACCCGGCCTTGTGCCACATCTGTCCCTCGTGGGGAGGACACTAAATACCGTTGACGAGTTGACTACTGTACTTAGCCGTCGGACGTGCAACACTTCTGTATTCGTACTTTTTGTTAATAATACGTTTTCACTGAATTACTGAGTTCGAGTTTTCTTTCGGATCTATTCCGGGTCCACAACACTGGCGACGAGAATTTAAAGAACTCCACGGATAACTATAAAAAAAAATTTTTGTTTACTAATGTCCACAACACTAGGCAACAAGGATTTAAAGAACTCCACGAGAAAACCATAAAAGAAACAAAATTTGTTTACCACTGTCTACAACACTGGCGACTAGAATTTAAGGAACTGTGTACGTGAATTTAAAGTGAGAACAAAGTGATTTGTTTTTTTTCTTCTTCTTCCTCCTCCGATCAATACAAAGGCTTGTTACAAGTAAACTTACGTAGAAGCGTAATATTGAAAAGTAAAATATGGAAGAGTTTAAAGCTACTATGTTAGAACTGGTTAAACTCCAGTTTGAACAACAGCGAAGAAACGAAGAAAAACAATTAGAATTACAGCAAAAACACGCAGAAGAACAACGAAGAAACGAAGAACAACAACGAAGAAACGACGAAAAACAATTAGAATTACAGCGACAAATGATAGGACAACAGAAAAGGTTTGAAGAATTGCTTCTATAAACAAGGTCGAATAAGGGTCAAAATACCGAGAACGAAACTACTTTTTCACAAAACGCGATTTGGAGTACAATTGACAATTTCACTTATTCGCCAGACGAAGATAAAACCTTCGCGTCATATTTCAGAAGGTATGAGGATCTATTCGAAATAGATTGTGGAAAATGGTCAGACGCTAAAAAGCTACGCCTACTGCTCCGGAAATTAGGGACTACTTTCCAGACTGGTTCCAAGACGTAGGGAGTCCCTAGAAGATTCTGTGATCTCTTCACTACGAACGGAGGGGGAAATGAAAACTTTATTTTGTAGCACTATAAGAGAACTTCCGGTGACGCTACAAGAAATAAAGAATGAAGCCCGCAATGATGAATTCATTAGCACAACAAAGAAAAAAATTTCAGAAAAGGACCAACACATTTCAGACAGTTTTTTCCTATGTGACGAGGTACTCCAATACAGCGAGAGAGTCGTCATTCCAAAAAATCTACAGAAAAGAATCCTGAAGGATTTTCATATTGGGCATCCGGGGAAAAATAGAATAAAAAGTTTAATGCGCAGCTACGTATACTGGCCTAAAATGGACCAAGACATCGAAAATACGGTCAACACGTGTAAGGGCTGTGCATTGGCGGAAAAAGCACATAAACCGTGACCAAAGACGGACCGACCTTGGTCAAGGATCCACGTGGACTTTACGGGAAAGCTAGAGGGATTCTACTATCTAATCGTAGTAGATAGTTATCCAAAATGGCCGGAAGTGTTCCGATGCAAAAATCCCACTACGGAAGCAACAATAAGCTACCTTCACGAACTATTCGCTCGTTTTGGGGTAGCAGATTGCTTGGTTAGTGACAACGGAACTCACTGTACTTCGACCGATTTTAAAGAGTTCTGCGAGATTTTTCAGATAAGACACATTACGACCCCCCCCCATATCACCCGAGGTCGAATGGTCAAGCAAAACGTTTTGTTGACACCCTAAAAAGAGCCCTGAAAAAAGCTTGCGGCACCCCAAAAGAAAATGCCCTGAAGCAGTTTCTACAAGTGTACAGGATCACGCCAAATGATAACGCGCCATTTCACTATCTCCGGCAGAAATAATGTTTGCGCGCAAAGTAAGATCCGTTTTCGATAAATTGCTGCCCCCCCCCCCAAAAAAAAAAACAACAATAAACAAGGTCCGACAGCCCAGGAGAAAAAGTATTTTTTAAGATGTTTAAAAATAATACATCTTTCTGAGAACATGGTACTATAGAAAAGAAGATTGGAAATATGGTCTACATAATCCAAGTCCCTCGTTTCTCTCATAAGAGACACCTGAATCAAATCAGGAAACGACTGTTGAATGACTGCAGCAGTACTCCCCAGGAAGAAGAGGTGATGGATACCATCTACGACACCTTCGACATTCAAATACCCCAAGCAGTTCCGGAACCGCGAAGATCTAAAAGAAAGCGGAAGTTCACGGACCCTCTCGTCATCAATCAAAAAGGAGACGATAATGAGACTCCTGCGGAGGTAAAGGCTTGGAAAGGGGGTGTTATGCGGACCTACCTACATGGACAAAATAGACTCGTCTTATGATTATATTATGCCTCGCAAGAGGACTGTAGACAGTTGATGACTCGACCCCGGTTGAGGAGTTACTGGTCGAACTCTCTGCCTTTGAGCAGAGAGGAACCCGGACGAGGTTCCGCCGAAGGGCAGAGCCTCGTTCGGGGTGGTTGACCTACCCGATCCCGTTTTATACGGGATCTACGGGCTATTTTTGGCCGAGCCTACGGGCTCGGGAATACCCCACTTTAAACCCGGCCTTGTGCCACATCTGTCCCTCGTGGGGAGGACACTAAATACCGTTGATGACTCGACCCCGGTTGAGGAATTACTGGTCGAACTCTCTGCCTTTGAGCAGAGAGGAACCCGGACGAGGTTCCGCCGAAGGGCAGAGCCTCGTTCGGGGTGGTTGACCTACCCGATCCCGTTTTATACGGGATCTACGGGCTATTTTAGGCCGAGCCTACGGGCTCGGGAATACCCCACTTTAAACCCGGCCTTGTGCCACATCTGTCCCTCGTGGGGAGGACACTAAATACCGTTGATGACTCGACCCCGGTTGAGGAATTACTGGTCGAACTCTCTGCCTTTGAGCAGAGAGGAACCCGGACGAGGTTCCGCCGAAGGGCAGAGCCTCGTTCGGGGTGGTTGACCTACCCGATCCCGTTTTATACGGGATCTACGGGCTATTTTTGGCCGAGCCTACGGGCTCGGGAATACCCCACTTTAAACCCGGCCTTGTGCCACATCTGTCCCTCGTGGGGAGGACACTAAATACCGTTGATGACTCGACCCCGGTTGAGGAATTACTGGTCGAACTCTCTGCCTTTGAGCAGAGAGGAACCCGGACGAGGTTCCGCCGAAGGGCAGAGCCTCGTTCGGGGTGGTTGACCTACCCGATCCCGTTTTATACGGGATCTACGGGCTATTTTTGGCCGAGCCTACGGGCTCGGGAATACCCCACTTTAAACCCGGCCTTGTGCCACATCTGTCCCTCGTGGGGAGGACACTAAATACCGTTGATGACTCGACCCCGGTTGAGGAATTACTGGTCGAACTCTCTGCCTTTGAGCAGAGAGGAACCCGGACGAGGTTCCGCCGAAGGGCAGAGCCTCGTTCGGGGTGGTTGACCTACCCGATCCCGTTTTATACGGGATCTACGGGCTATTTTTGGCCGAGCCTACGGGCTCGGGAATACCCCACTTTAAACCCGGCCTTGTGCCACATCTGTCCCTCGTGGGGAGGACACTAAATACCGTTGATGACTCGACCCCGGTTGAGGAATTACTGGTCGAACTCTCTGCCTTTGAGCAGAGAGGAACCCGGACGAGGTTCCGCCGAAGGGCAGAGCCTCGTTCGGGGTGGTTGACCTACCCGATCCCGTTTTATACGGGATCTACGGGCTATTTTTGGCCGAGCCTACGGGCTCGGGAATACCCCACTTTAAACCCGGCCTTGTGCCACATCTGTCCCTCGTGGGGAGGACACTAAATACCGTTGATGACTCGACCCCGGTTGAGGAATTACTGGTCGAACTCTCTGCCTTTGAGCAGAGAGGAACCCGGACGAGGTTCCGCCGAAGGGCAGAGCCTCGTTCGGGGTGGTTGACCTACCCGATCCCGTTTTATACGGGATCTACGGGCTATTTTTGGCCGAGCCTACGGGCTCGGGAATACCCCACTTTAAACCCGGCCTTGTGCCACATCTGTCCCTCGTGGGGAGGACACTAAATACCGTTGATGACTCGACCCCGGTTGAGGAATTACTGGTCGAACTCTCTGCCTTTGAGCAGAGAGGAACCCGGACGAGGTTCCGCCGAAGGGCAGAGCCTCGTTCGGGGTGGTTGACCTACCCGATCCCGTTTTATACGGGATCTACGGGCTATTTTTGGCCGAGCCTACGGGCTCGGGAATACCCCACTTTAAACCCGGCCTTGTGCCACATCTGTCCCTCGTGGGGAGGACACTAAATACCGTTGATGACTCGACCCCGGTTGAGGAATTACTGGTCGAACTCTCTGCCTTTGAGCAGAGAGGAACCCGGACGAGGTTCCGCCGAAGGGCAGCCTCGTTCGGGGTGGTTGACCTACCCGATCCCGTTTTATACGGGATCTACGGGCTATTTTTGGCCGAGCCTACGGGCTCGGGAATACCCCACTTTAAACCCGGCCTTGTGCCACATCTGTCCCTCGTGGGGAGGACACTAAATACCGTTGATGACTCGACCCCGGTTGAGGAATTACTGGTCGAACTCTCTGCCTTTGAGCAGAGAGGAACCCGGACGAGGTTCCGCCGAAGGGCAGAGCCTCGTTCGGGGTGGTTGACCTACCCGATCCCGTTTTATACGGGATCTACGGGCTATTTTTGGCCGAGCCTACGGGCTCGGGAATACCCCACTTTAAACCCGGCCTTGTGCCACATCTGTCCCTCGTGGGGAGGACACTAAATACCGTTGATGACTCGACCCCGGTTGAGGAATTACTGGTCGAACTCTCTGCCTTTGAGCAGAGAGGAACCCGGACGAGGTTCCGCCGAAGGGCAGAGCCTCGTTCGGGGTGGTTGACCTACCCGATCCCGTTTTATACGGGATCTACGGGCTATTTTTGGCCGAGCCTACGGGCTCGGGAATACCCCACTTTAAACCCGGCCTTGTGCCACATCTGTCCCTCGTGGGGAGGACACTAAATACCGTTGATGACTCGACCCCGGTTGAGGAATTACTGGTCGAACTCTCTGCCTTTGAGCAGAGAGGAACCCGGACGAGGTTCCGCCGAAGGGCAGCCTCGTTCGGGGTGGTTGACCTACCCGATCCCGTTTTATACGGGATCTACGGGCTATTTTTGGCCGAGCCTACGGGCTCGGGAATACCCCACTTTAAACCCGGCCTTGTGCCACATCTGTCCCTCGTGGGGAGGACACTAAATACCGTTGATGACTCGACCCCGGTTGAGGAATTACTGGTCGAACTCTCTGCCTTTGAGCAGAGAGGAACCCGGACGAGGTTCCGCCGAAGGGCAGAGCCTCGTTCGGGGTGGTTGACCTACCCGATCCCGTTTTATACGGGATCTACGGGCTATTTTTGGCCGAGCCTACGGGCTCGGGAATACCCCACTTTAAACCCGGCCTTGTGCCACATCTGTCCCTCGTGGGGAGGACACTAAATACCGTTGATGACTCGACCCCGGTTGAGGAATTACTGGTCGAACTCTCTGCCTTTGAGCAGAGAGGAACCCGGACGAGGTTCCGCCGAAGGGCAGAGCCTCGTTCGGGGTGGTTGACCTACCCGATCCCGTTTTATACGGGATCTACGGGCTATTTTTGGCCGAGCCTACGGGCTCGGGAATACCCCACTTTAAACCCGGCCTTGTGCCACATCTGTCCCTCGTGGGGAGGACACTAAATACCGTTGATGACTCGACCCCGGTTGAGGAATTACTGGTCGAACTCTCTGCCTTTGAGCAGAGAGGAACCCGGACGAGGTTCCGCCGAAGGGCAGCCTCGTTCGGGGTGGTTGACCTACCCGATCCCGTTTTATACGGGATCTACGGGCTATTTTTGGCCGAGCCTACGGGCTCGGGAATACCCCACTTTAAACCCGGCCTTGTGCCACATCTGTCCCTCGTGGGGAGGACACTAAATACCGTTGATGACTCGACCCCGGTTGAGGAATTACTGGTCGAACTCTCTGCCTTTGAGCAGAGAGGAACCCGGACGAGGTTCCGCCGAAGGGCAGAGCCTCGTTCGGGGTGGTTGACCTACCCGATCCCGTTTTATACGGGATCTACGGGCTATTTTTGGCCGAGCCTACGGGCTCGGGAATACCCCACTTTAAACCCGGCCTTGTGCCACATCTGTCCCTCGTGGGGAGGACACTAAATACCGTTGATGACTCGACCCCGGTTGAGGAATTACTGGTCGAACTCTCTGCCTTTGAGCAGAGAGGAACCCGGACGAGGTTCCGCCGAAGGGCAGAGCCTCGTTCGGGGTGGTTGACCTACCCGATCCCGTTTTATACGGGATCTACGGGCTATTTTTGGCCGAGCCTACGGGCTCGGGAATACCCCACTTTAAACCCGGCCTTGTGCCACATCTGTCCCTCGTGGGGAGGACACTAAATACCGTTGATGACTCGACCCCGGTTGAGGAATTACTGGTCGAACTCTCTGCCTTTGAGCAGAGAGGAACCCGGACGAGGTTCCGCCGAAGGGCAGCCTCGTTCGGGGTGGTTGACCTACCCGATCCCGTTTTATACGGGATCTACGGGCTATTTTTGGCCGAGCCTACGGGCTCGGGAATACCCCACTTTAAACCCGGCCTTGTGCCACATCTGTCCCTCGTGGGGAGGACACTAAATACCGTTGATGACTCGACCCCGGTTGAGGAATTACTGGTCGAACTCTCTGCCTTTGAGCAGAGAGGAACCCGGACGAGGTTCCGCCGAAGGGCAGAGCCTCGTTCGGGGTGGTTGACCTACCCGATCCCGTTTTATACGGGATCTACGGGCTATTTTTGGCCGAGCCTACGGGCTCGGGAATACCCCACTTTAAACCCGGCCTTGTGCCACATCTGTCCCTCGTGGGGAGGACACTAAATACCGTTGATGACTCGACCCCGGTTGAGGAATTACTGGTCGAACTCTCTGCCTTTGAGCAGAGAGGAACCCGGACGAGGTTCCGCCGAAGGGCAGAGCCTCGTTCGGGGTGGTTGACCTACCCGATCCCGTTTTATACGGGATCTACGGGCTATTTTTGGCCGAGCCTACGGGCTCGGGAATACCCCACTTTAAACCCGGCCTTGTGCCACATCTGTCCCTCGTGGGGAGGACACTAAATACCGTTGATGACTCGACCCCGGTTGAGGAATTACTGGTCGAACTCTCTGCCTTTGAGCAGAGAGGAACCCGGACGAGGTTCCGCCGAAGGGCAGAGCCTCGTTCGGGGTGGTTGACCTACCCGATCCCGTTTTATACGGGATCTACGGGCTATTTTTGGCCGAGCCTACGGGCTCGGGAATACCCCACTTTAAACCCGGCCTTGTGCCACATCTGTCCCTCGTGGGGAGGACACTAAATACCGTTGATGACTCGACCCCGGTTGAGGAATTACTGGTCGAACTCTCTGCCTTTGAGCAGAGAGGAACCCGGACGAGGTTCCGCCGAAGGGCAGAGCCTCGTTCGGGGTGGTTGACCTACCCGATCCCGTTTTATACGGGATCTACGGGCTATTTTTGGCCGAGCCTACGGGCTCGGGAATACCCCACTTTAAACCCGGCCTTGTGCCACATCTGTCCCTCGTGGGGAGGACACTAAATACCGTTGATGACTCGACCCCGGTTGAGGAATTACTGGTCGAACTCTCTGCCTTTGAGCAGAGAGGAACCCGGACGAGGTTCCGCCGAAGGGCAGAGCCTCGTTCGGGGTGGTTGACCTACCCGATCCCGTTTTATACGGGATCTACGGGCTATTTTTGGCCGAGCCTACGGGCTCGGGAATACCCCACTTTAAACCCGGCCTTGTGCCACATCTGTCCCTCGTGGGGAGGACACTAAATACCGTTGATGACTCGACCCCGGTTGAGGAATTACTGGTCGAACTCTCTGCCTTTGAGCAGAGAGGAACCCGGACGAGGTTCCGCCGAAGGGCAGCCTCGTTCGGGGTGGTTGACCTACCCGATCCCGTTTTATACGGGATCTACGGGCTATTTTTGGCCGAGCCTACGGGCTCGGGAATACCCCACTTTAAACCCGGCCTTGTGCCACATCTGTCCCTCGTGGGGAGGACACTAAATACCGTTGATGACTCGACCCCGGTTGAGGAATTACTGGTCGAACTCTCTGCCTTTGAGCAGAGAGGAACCCGGACGAGGTTCCGCCGAAGGGCAGAGCCTCGTTCGGGGTGGTTGACCTACCCGATCCCGTTTTATACGGGATCTACGGGCTATTTTTGGCCGAGCCTACGGGCTCGGGAATACCCCACTTTAAACCCGGCCTTGTGCCACATCTGTCCCTCGT
>OZ038478.1:1027500-1057500 GCA_964036315.1 Acanthosepion esculentum
GTAATTGTGTATGAAGTGTACCAGGCCAAATTATGATGGTAATCTACCCACTAGCTCTGGTCAACGAATACCGCTAATATTCATGACATTATTTACAGCATAAGAAACAAGACTATTCAGTAGAACAAAGAAGGACTTGGAAATCCGCCTTCACATACAGACCTAAAACCGGACTTGCACTCGCAATGCTGTGATTCTACTCGTAAATTTTCAAACTATACACCATTCAAACAACCCTCTTCTTTAACTCAACAGCAAAATATCTTAAAAGAAATGAATTTTTCTTCAACTCGTGATTTAATAAAATATTTCAAAATGAATTTCTTTTTCAAGATAGGCTGAAGAGCTCACTCCATTTTCTGGAGCTACTTTAGCCATACTTAGATTCGAATCTAGACTGACCGTGTTCAATAGAAAACCGATTTCTAAAATGAGTCTCTATACTCAGTCTTACATCTACAGCTTCATTTCCTACATAACGTTTTTAGTTAAATCGATTTCTCTTCTCTTCTTTTGCCTGAAACTCGAAATGCAATAGAAATTCACTTCGATTTCCTTATTTTTGATTAAATTTGAATTGGAATAGAAATTGGTTTTGATTTTAATTAAGTTGTTTTTCGTTTATTTTGAAGTAATTTAAACTCGAAATGTAATTGGAAGTAATATAAGAGTGATTCGAAATTATAGTTGTGATATTTTTAAAGTTCTTCTTACGAGCAATTCGTCTACAACATAAACAAAGAACCATAAAGGAGAAACAGACAACTGGCATCATTCAGAGATTAGTAAGTTCGTTTCACAGACTAGTATCACTACAGTTGGAAAGTCGATCTTTATTGGATGCCATTCTAGGGTCCCTTGAAGCAGACTACACAAAACTTAATAGATAACTGAATATCCCAGAATTATGGCCTTGTGCGAGAATAGCTTGAATTTTTCAAAACACCAGGTTACAAAACAGTTCATACTGAGAGGCAAGTTTTTCTATTTAAAGCCTCACAAAGTACCTTCTTTTACATAGAAGTAACTGGTTATATACCTTATCGTCCAGTTGCTTTATTTTCTAATCTTGTTTCTTTTTTAGATTCACTTTCGTGTACCCGCCACTTCAGGTATCTGATCCTGATTTCACAGTTTCTCTACTTATTACATCTCTTCTTTGTTCCTAAGTTCGTTAATTTAACAGGTAGTTGATTTCACATTTGTGCAGCAGCTGCATGCGATGCTGTATATATCTTTATAAGTCATAATTTTAGATTTGGACGTAATGGGAGTTTATTCAGTAATACAACGGTTTATAAATGTCATAATGTACTTATTAAGACATGAGTAATATTGTCCAAGCAATGTGCCTACTAAACGCATCATATTTCATTGTGAGCCAAAATTCACGCTGAGATGTTCCAGTTCTCGTTCCTGAGAAAAGAAGGTCGCCAACAGTCGAGCGAATTATCTAATCTCATTTACTCTTGCGCTTCTTGGCAACTAGATCGACGGAAAATTTGGCAAGGCTCTCCAGTTTTTAGTTGAAGTGGAAGTTGTATGATGAGGGAGCGGTCGGCAGGTAGCCCAGGGAAAAACGCAAATAAATTACTTAATAGTACGTCAATACTGTGGTTGTTTTCGATTATTTTGTGGAAAGGTTGATGATAGAGTTTGGATCATTCAGTGTTTAATCACGTAAACTTTGGAGTTTTCTTTCTAGTCAGAGCAATTGCAAATGAAAGAGTTAAAATATTCGAGTCGATCAAAAAATGAACTAACAGAAGGAGATTATTTTTGCAGTCGAGTTTTATGGCGTTGTCGAAAAATGAAATTGATTTTAAAAAAAGAAGCCATTATTCCAAAATGTAATTAATTCCGCCTTTTCATTGTATGTTTTTGTTCTGCACTAAAATTAAAAAAAATGATATATGGAATTTCCATAAAAGTAAATCTCTGATGTTAACAGATTTTCTATCAAAAGTATAAATTCCACGAATCCTTTTATACCATGAAAGAAAAGCTTGTGGGTTTTGCTGTGAAACAATTCTGAGCGCATAATACAAGACAAGATACGATAATCAATTGCTTATTTTGTCTAAAGACTGACTATAGTAGATTTTAGAATACGGATTGTCCGTCTCATTTTGATGTATTCACGATTCACTTATGGCATTTATGCAACATTTTAAATGAAACACAAATATCAATACCAAACAATAAAGTTTTATGGTTGAATAATTTCTAAATCTGAGTAAACTTCGAGTATCTAAAATATAATAATAATAATAATAATAATAATAATAATAATTATTATTATTATTATTATTATTATTCTTATTATTATTATAATATAGTTAAGATTAATTTTGATCTGTCAAACATCTTGACTAGAGAATTTAGTCTACTACGGTTACATGAACAGGTTAAGCATGTGGTAGTGTTTGCATATATTCACTTCTTTCCATGCTGATCACAAAGTAAACTGATGCTCTTAAGATGGATTTCAATGGCTGTATATTTCATCATTTATTAGTTCAGTTAATGAATGACAACAATTAAGAAAGATTTAAATATATAATACATTATATTTCATCGCTTAGGAGATTCCATAATGTTCTCGTGGAAACCTGGGAATTATTAGATTCCATAATGTTCTCGTGGAAGCCAGAGAATTGTTAGACTCCGTCATGTTTTTCGTGGAAACAAGAGAATTTGATGCTATTCATGAGTATCGTTAAGAAATTAATTTCACTGAAATTTTCAGGAGACTTTGAAAAGTTTGAAAAATGAAGCATCAGATTTGTTTGGCATCTTTCACTGAACTTATTTCTAACTGTCTCATTTAATTGGACAGTTAATTAAAGTTCATTAAGCAATGACTTGTGTCAGATAAGATTAAACTTCCACATTTCAGTTTGTACAGGGTATAAAAAAAGGAAGTGTTATTTTATGACTACTTCCTCATCTTAATCATTAATATTGGAATGAGGCATGACTTGAGAAATTGGAAAGTTCCTCTTTCATTCTACAACTGGGATTAAGAATGATCCATTTAGGGATCTGAAAAAGAAACTGAAAAGCGGTTTTATTTTTTTTTAAATGTTGTTTGAAGTCGACTGGTTTAAGAATTAAATGTTTCAATTTTTGAACGATTGAAATTGTTAATAAAATTCATAGTGAATTTCTTTTTATTTTAATTCATAAATATTTTTCAACTTAGGCAGGAATAGAATTTGTTAATAAATCAATAATGGCTTATATTTATATTGATAATGTAGATTCAGTTCTTATCGATATCTGATTGATTATTTATCTGAAGATGAAAGGGTTACGAGAGTTAAAATCCAAAATGCTTTCTATGAAACTTGATTATTTCAGCTAATGGGTGACGTAGTTGTTATAGAAAAAAATACCAAACAAGGATTTTCAATGTGGATTTTTCCGTCAGAAAGGCTCTACCCACTTAGAATACTGATGCAACAAAACTTTCAAAATCTCTCTAAAAATACTTAATATCTACATTTCTTTTTTTACTGAGGGACTTTTTGAAAAACTTGTCATTCACTTGCGCATAGAAAAATTTGTTCATATTTCAATCTGAAAGCATTGACTATCATGACTAATAATAAATAGGAATGATTGAATAGTATTATCGATTTTGAAGCACACGAGATACCTCACAATGATGTCCCTCTGAAATACATATTATACGTATTTTAGCAAATATTCAGAATCATGGTCGCATTTTGGACTGATGCTACAAGAATTGTGAAAAGATTTTATCCTCAAGAAATTAATTTATAGACTCTCTATTTGTAATATATTTTATATTCACTTGTTTAACATAAAATTAACGTTTTTATTTTAAGCTTAACAGTTTTATTGTTTTGTCTTCATAAAAAACGATAAAACTTTAATTATTGTTCTTTGATTTTTAGCAAATATTTCATTACTTTAATTGATAAATTTTAAATAAATTTTTAAAATCATTCAGTTTGTTTAATTCCTGGAAGAGTAGAAAGTGGAAGATAAATGGAACGCAACTGAAAGGAATATAAATTGCATGGATGGAAATTAGCAATTTTGGATTCAAAACTTTACAGATTGAAATTTCAGATCATCACATTAATCGAACAGCAACGGAAATCAATAATTTGAATTTTGCAATAAAAAATACATTATAGTTCAATGTATCGATTGAGGCAATTTCGCATAATTTAGGATTGATTAGTCATTTATTAGTTAATCTTCAAAAAATAAATGCAGCGTGTTTCTTTGTCATTCAGGACTTTAAATTATTTTGATTAGAGTGGCTAATGTCAGTAAATTATATGAACGAGATTGAAGAATTTTGCATGCGCTACATACTTGAGGAAGGCTAGAGAGTGCACTAGACGAAACTTAGGGATTGAAGAACAATGAAAATTACAATACTAGTGCGAATAATCTAAAAGAAAGTGTAATAATATATTTAACGTTTATTTGCATAAGTGATGCTAAGACGATAGAAAATAGAATCAATGTTGGTAATCATTTTTTCGGATCGATTGGGATCACGTGATCACCGTCCTGCAAATTGTATTCATTTCGATTCTTTTGCAAACCTAAATTAACTTTGTAGCTATTCACATTAATTCTATTATTCCTCTTTCCTTTGTTGTCTTTCTATCTTTTCTATTTTCTAAACAACCATGGGTGACCAACGCACACAAAACTGTGGGTGGGCGTCTTTCGTCTAACGGTAATCTAACCCGAAATCGGCAAACTGAATGTCTGAAACCAGTTCAAAAACAAATTCTTATCACTTTTGCATACGCTCCTGAACGGTATGAATGTAAACCTCGCTGAGCTTTTATTCGGTTGTTGGTCATCTCGATAATCATCTAGTCTTTGATACACCCCGTTGTTACATCCCGTTGTTCATCAGAGAAAGAAGGGTGCGCATGCAAACACTTCCAAATGCTTTACGTGTTCATGTAACCGTATTAAACTAACTGCTCTAGTCACGAGATTTGACAGATCAAAAATATTGTAGATTATTATCATTATTATTATTATTGTTTATAAAACATCCAAGCTTTGATGTTCGAAGTCTGCTAAATTTTAAGAATTATCTACCCTTAAAACTTTATTATTTACTGTTAATATTTTTTAATATATAAATACCATAAGTTAATTTTGAATGCTTACAAATACGTCTAGCGTAAACAATGGAATAATTCTTGCATGTCATTTACTAGAATTGGCTCTGTAAATCATGACTGCCAACAGCTTCTAGGCAAGCACGTAAGGTAGGAGCTATTCGCGGCTTTCCTCTGTACTTCATATTTGAATATGTGAAACCCTGTTAAAAATTGTAGAAATATTCAACAGATTTAAGTAATATCACTCAAAATGGGCTCCGATTTTAATTTCCACATTTGTATTTATTAACCAATGAGCGACATTTCAAACGCGCTGAAGCTTTTGAAAAAATGAAGCAACAATGTTTGTTCTCTGCTACGAAATTTAAGGAATCACTCCAGAAAATGATCCACAATATTTGCCCCCACATAAAAATAAATATCTAAAATTTTGAAAAAATATTTATTACACAATGAAATTCAGAGTTCAGTAAAAAACTCATTTTTATTTTCTTCGAATCTATCTATTTTCTATTAATATTCGTGGTGTTAAGTTAGTATCCAGTTTTTTCGGAAAAAACTAAACCAAGGTTGTACACAGCTGAATTCTCAAACCTTTCGTATAATTAATTACTCCAACTTTGACATATTTTATTCGAGTAACGTCTTACAAAGCCTAACTATTTTAAAGTAAATTAATCTCACTTGAAACATACGAACGAAGTTTTATAAACAAATCGTTTGTAGTAGTTATAATACAGCTTTCTCGTCTGCTGGCACCCTGGCAACTACTACCACGCATTCATAAAACAACGTAAATACGTGACACTCTCCTTATGTGGACACATTATGTTTCTTCTGTCATCCTAACAAACATATTGGATCTCTACTTCTTTTAAAAATTAACGACTGTTACGATAAACAAATTTATGTCATGACGATTTCAATAATTGTTATTAGTTTGATAAAAAGTTTATACTTCATAAACTACCGTCCTCACTAATCTACCAGCTCCATTGAAGAACTTACTTGTTAACCATTCGTCTACAGCGTTGTGGCTAACTGATTCGGTTTCCTTTGGTACAAAGCTTTAGTAACGAAGTTCAAAGTCACATGGTGACTTTCTCTGTGTCACTCATTTGCAAACCTTTCTTCAACAAAGCCAGTGACTTTTATGTTATTTTTTTTCCCTTTCGGTGTCAATGATAAAAGTGGATAATGTTTAATTGGCTGAATCAATTAGCCATTAAATGGAAATAACGAAGAATTTTGTAATCTTTTCACAAAAGATTTGATGATTTGTCATTCGCCAACATTTATCCCCCCTCCAAGAAAATAAAAATCCCACGGATAAAAATGATGCACATGAGCACACTTTTAATCTTTCTCGAATTTCATTCTTTTACTCCCTGTCTCTGTTTTCTCTTTCCTTCTCCCCTTCTCTCTCTCTCTCGCTCTCTCTCTCTCTATTTCTGTTTTCTCTTTTCTTCTCTCTCTCTCTCTCTGTTTTGTCTTTCCTTCTCCCTCTCTGTCTCTGTTTCCTCTTTCCTTCTCTCTTTCTTTTTCTCTATCTCTGTTTTCTCTTTCCTTCTACCCTTCTCTCTCTCTATTTCTTTTTTCTATTTTCTTCTCTCTGTCTTTGTTTTCTCTTTCCTTCTCCCTCCCTGTCTCTGTCTCTGTTTTCTCTTTCCTACTCCCTTTCTTTCTCTCTGTTTCTGTTTTCTCTTTTCTTCTCTCTCTCTTTTTTCTCTTTCCTTCTCGCTCTCTGTCTCAGTCTCTGTCTCTGTTTTCTCTTACCTTCTTTCTCTCTCTCTGTCTCCGTTTTCTCTTTCCTTCTCTCTCTCCTTGTTTTCTCTTTCATTCTCCCTCTCTGTCTCTTTTTTCTCTTTCCTTCTCCCTTTCTCGTTATCTCTGTTTTCTCTTTCCTCCTCCCTTTCTCTCTCTGTTTCTGTTTTCTCTTGCCCCTCTCTCTCTCGCTATCTCTATTTTCTCTTTCCTTCTCCCTCTCTGTCTCAGTCTTTGTCTAAGTTTTCTCTTACCTTCTCTCTCTCTATCTCCGTTTTCTCTTTCCTTCTCTCTCTCTCTCTTTGTTTTCTCTTTCATTCTCTCTCGCTGTCTCTTTTTTCTCTTTCCTTCTCTCTCCCTCTCCCACTCTGTTTTCTCTTTTCTTCTCCCTCTCTCTGTAGACAAAAGTTACCAGTGGTCTTTGCGCTAGAAACTTTTGCATGCGGATGAGTCTGTATTGAAAAGTTCTTGGTTTAACCAAACAACAGATATTTTTTAAAAACATTTTCTTGGTAGGGCCAAGAACTTTTCAGCACCCATGCGTGTGCAAGCATGCACGTGTGAGTAATTTGTTATTTATTAAAATTCGTAGAATAAATTGACAAATATTTATCTATCTTAAGAAGAATATGTGTTGATATATATATATATATATATATATATATAGTGATTTTCCAAGCGTAGCTTAGATGTTGCACAAGGCCGAAAGTAGGGGCACCCAGTGAGGATCGAACTCACTACTCATTAGTAATTCTTCTAGCGAGATAAGCTTGATAACCATTACACCGCCTCGAGGTGCCTGGGTCTCCATCTATATGCGTGCATACGAGAGGGGACACAAAAATAACCGGAATCGTTTTCTGTGTGACAAGCCCGTAGTAGTTCAGGCTTCCACTGCTAGATGCCACTTGAGGCAACCCTCAGGTATCAGTGTGCTAACTGGTGTCATCGTGGGAAGATGTATCGCTCCGTGGTTCACATTTGTTTAGAAGTGCTTCACGCCTTTTCGTTTATTTTTATCATGGCTAAAAGGATCCCTGTCGTAAACTGAAAGAACAGTTGGAAGTTGATCCAGACCTTTTTTCGAAGGTCATCACTGGTGAAGAAAGCTGGTGCTATGGCTACAACCCGGAAACGAAGCAGCAATCAAGTCAGTGGAAGCATCCAACGTCACCACGATCCCAGAAATTGCGTCAAGTGAAGTCCAATGTCAAGACGATGCTGATTTGTTTCTTTGATGTGAAAGGAATTCCCCACAAAGAATTTGGTCCTCCTGGTCAAACTGTTAACCAGGCCTTTTTACTTGGAAGTCCTGAAGCGTTTGCGAGACAAGGTGAGACGAAAACACCCTGAGCTGTGGCAAAGTGATGGGTGGTGGTTGCATCACGACAATGCCCCAGTGCACACCGCCTTGAGTGTGAGACAGTTTCTGACCCAGAATGACATGACCCCACACCTCCACCCTCCCTATTCACCTGATCTCGCCCCCGGCGACTTTTTTTTGTTCCCCGGATGAAGAAAATCCTCAAAGGAAAAAGTTTTGCAGATGCGGAAGAAGTTAAGAAGAAAACGACGGAGTCATTAAAAAACATAACTTCACAAGAGTTCCAGGACTGCTTTGAACATTGGAAAACACGTCTGGATCGTTGCATTGCTTCAAATGGAGAATACTTTGAAGGTGATAAGAATATAAACATGCAACAATAAATGAATAAAATTATATGACACAATTCCAGTTACTTTTGGGTCCCCCTCGTATGTTTTGTAAATGTAGTTTGAGCATATGTGTATGCGTGTGTGTCCAGATTGCGCTAAATTACTTGTGATGCTGTTAACTGGAATCTGGAGAACTGGTAACAGGTTTTACGATTCGATGAGTCATAATTCTATTTGTTTCGGGCTGTTTGTAGGATTTAGATATGGCGACATCCCATGAGAACATGGTCCCTAAAAGGCACAGCGGTGATGGTTGTATAATGATGTGGTGTGTGTACACGAGGCATCTGTTGGTTGGTTTAGTTAAAGATGTCATTTTCCGGTGCTATGCTGTACTGCTTCATGACCACTGGCATCTATTCATCGACTCTATAAACCTCAATACGAATAGTGAGGATATATGGGATCATGTAGAGAGATGGAGAGGTCTGTTCCGGTTCAAGATCCTATAGCTAAGGGAGCTGTCTAAAGCCATCGAGACGACAGTCCTAGTGACGCACTTGCTTCTGTTCCCGTTCATTTAGGTCACGTGGTTGTCCACAACGCTGTACAGGGTGGTTTGTAATGCTTTCCACCAGTTATGAAATCTTCCATGAAATGAAGTCTCACATATGAACTCTTATAATTCACGTGGCCTTTGCTATGGACAGCCATGCCATTGATTACTCGCCAAATACTATTGGTTCATGACGTCGATGAAAGTGGCGCCAACTGCGTTTACATACTGCTATATTATATTTTTATGCATGTTAATATATATATATATATATATATATATATATATATATATATATATATATATATATATATATACTGGAATCTCCCGTTGTTTTCGATGTATGTGCGTCAAGCAGATCATTTCTTGGAACCAACAGCCAGATTACCTGTATATATTAGAGTGCTGAAGGCTGGTGCAGAACCAACCACACTTTTTGGAAGAGCCGAATACAAAGAACTGGTGCACATTATGCCACAAGGTCCCTAAACGCCCCTTCCGCAGGTTTTGAATTCAGAGTTGTCCTTCTCCTAGACCTGTTGCCACCCAAGACTATAGATTCTAGACTGTCGTGTTATTTACCAATATATGGCGGGGAGGAGAAGAGATGGATTCATACCCTTCTCAAGGGTATTAGGGATATATATGTGGACCTTGAAGTCAACACCAAGAGGCGACAGTCTGTTTCATGATAAACGCAATCGTCAGGCCATGTACGTTGTGTTTTTGCTAGGCTATTTATTTACATGTCAATGATGCATTTTGGGTTGTCTATTATATTGCATTGTGGGTAGTCTATTATATTGCATTGTCGGTAGTCTATTATATTGCATTGTGGGTAGTCCATTGTAGATCCGAATGGAGTTTTGGGGTTATTTATGTTGTTAGTTAACTTTGGTCTGACAATTGCGTTTCTCATGAAAGAGACTTTCACCGTTGCAATGACCACTTTGATATTTAAATACGATCTATCCCTGATATTGATCACTTTAATCGATGCAGGAAATATAGCATAACTTAAAATTATGTTTTATCACACACACACGCACGCACACACACACACACACACACACACACACACACACACACGCACGCACGCACACACACACATATACATATATATATATATATATATATATATAGAGAGAGAGAGATAGAGAGTGAGAGGGAGGGAGAGAGAGAGACGGGGGAGCTTGGTCTATTCTTATCTAATCGTAAAATACTCACTTTAAGTTAAAGGATAGAAGTTCACAGCTTAATAAAGTTTGTTAAAATGTGCGTGAAGAATCAGTGTTCTGTCCATCACATAACCTTTCTTGCGTTATGTGGTTAGAATTGTAATCCTATTTACCTATTCTACTTAATTTATAAATTCAATTTCATCATGTTTATATACGTATAGGCAAAAATCATCCATTTAGCTTTCGATATTATCCATGGTGTCAATCCTTCTCTTGGATTGTTGATCTTCTACAGATAAACAATGTTAAAGTTTCATTCCTGCCTTGTCATAACATCGTTGCACGTTGTGCAGGCCCATTTAAGTAAAAATAAGAAAGCTAAAAGACATACGCCAATGAACAGTATAATAAAACCACGTGACAAAGCGACTATATACAATACAGTTCAAAAGTTTGAAGCGACTCCCAGAATTATCATGGGATAATCTTGACAGAAGTGTGAACAAAACAAAAATGAAAAAGACCGTTTAGAATCATTGAAAAAAATGGAATCAGTTATCAAACTTATATTTTGAGAAACTTTTGAAACGAATGACAATAATTTGTGCTGCTGTAATCAAGGCTAGAGGAGGATATTTTGACGAGAGCAAAATTTAATCATAAAATGCTTTTTTCTTTTTCTGTATCTATAAATGTCATTTTCTGTTACTCTGTCTGTGTGTTTGTCACCTTATTACCTTATCCTGAGCAAACCGTTCGTCCGATTGGCATGTAAATTCACACACAGATTGGAAATTTACAGTATTCGTACTTGACGTCTTCGGATTTTTCGATTGTTCCTCCGATTTTGGAAAAAATCGATAAAACCGATAGGGGGTCGAATATTGATTCGAAAAAATTCATCAGTTTTTCAGTGATAGTTTTCACAAATTACAAGTGATATCCACCAAACTCACGTTGAGCAATGTCCTTACTTATAGCTTTGAGGTGCTGTTCTTTGTTTTTAAAAATTGATATCAGTTATCGGAAAAATCGATAAAATCAATCACTTTGGGACATCCGATTCAAATCCAAGGAATTTTCACGAAATCATGTTGAGCATTAGTTTTATCAACAGTTATTAGTTGCTGACCCTTTTCTTCAATATCGGTATGAATTATCGGAAAAAATCGATAACATCATGCCACTTTTGACTTCCAATTCAAATCCAGTAAAACTGATTTTTGGCTATATTTTTCGCAAATGGCGAAGAATTTTCACCAAAATTACGTTGAGCATTGTTTTTATCAACAGATATGAGGTGCTGATATTCATTTTCAATATCGATATCAATTACTGGAAAAACACGATACAATCGATCACTTTGGGACATCCGATTCAAGTCCAGTCTAGCTGATTTTTGGATATATATTTCGCAAATACGAAGAATTTTCAGCAAAATTCCCGTTGAGCATAGTATTTACCGACAGTATTGAGGTGCTGACTTTCGTTTTCAATATCGGTTTCAATTATCGGATAAAAATCGATGAAATCATACCCCTTTTGACTTCCCATTCAAATCGAGTTTACCTGAATTATGTTATGCGATGTTTTTCGCAACTTGCTTGGGATTTTGATTAACTTTATCGGCTTTAGTCGTGACAATTAAAAACTTCTGCCCTGTGAGCTCATTTGTGACCAACTAATACCTGAGGGAAGTCGATACAATCATGTCTTCATCGGAATTTGCGAATACACCAATCAAACATATGTTCACCTGAGACGTCTACACTACAGACTCTACAGCTGATTGTTATTCACACATGCGTGACCATGCTTCACATAGCGGTATCTCATTGGCTGAGTGCAGAACGCGGTCGCTGATTGGTGTTCGAGACCCTAGTCTAACTTAGTATCGGCACTTAGTATTAGCACAAGCGATTGGAAAGTAATACTTTGCATTTGAACCTGCTGTGCACAGCTGTGGGACGAATGTCTCACTTCTGCTCCTGCTACACCGCCATCAGGTTGATACGATAGATTCCTTCAACTGATTATTTCTCCTGCCGCAAGTTGTTTCTTACGTTTTTGTTTTCCGTTTGTCTTTTTAACTACATTTTTCCAACTACCATAAACAATTTATTCAGCTGTTTTACTTAAATACTTGCCTTCCCGATTCTGGCTCACGCTTTGCGATACTAAGTTAGACTTTGTACTCCTGCAATTGAGCAACCCTAATCAGTCACTACTAGCATCACCTTTGCCCTTGCCACCAAAAAGGAGGGTACGTCTTAGCCTTCGGTCTGCAAAAGTGTCCGCTATAAGTGCAAGAAGGGCCCGCGAGTCCCAGGAGTAGACTACAATGCGACTATCACAAGTCGCTCTACGCAGCACCCTCACACAGGCCTCGCAGTTATATGAGGAGCGTGCCACCTGCTTGGCTTGGAAAGCTGCCTAAAGGCTTCGTTGCGATCAAGGCTCAAGAATGCACAACGGTCGAGAATGAATGCACAGGCTGCAGCAACCGCCTCTGAATCTCGGGCTTCTGAGACTCATCATCAAAGGCTTCTTCGTAACGTAAGAAACGCTGCTGCCACTGCGAAATCAAGGGCAATAGAGAGACTTGTTCGTAGGTGGGCCAGTGAATCCAGGGACGCTGCTGCAACAGCGAGCGCTAGGGCTGCTGAACAGCGACCGCTAAGGTTGCTGAGACTCCGCTTCGTAGGTCTGTTCGAAATGCTACGAATGCTGCCACCACTGCAAGGTCGAGGATAGCTGAAACATTTGACCGCAGGCGCACCCGTCAATCCAGGGACGCTACTGCAACAGCTAGGTCGAGGGAGTCCGAGACAGAGCTGCAGCGGGTAACCCGCAATGCTGCAGCGACTTCTGCTGCCAGAAACTCCGAGGGCCCACAGACAAGGGCAAACAGACTTTTAAGGGCTGCTACAGACATTGGACGCTGTGTTCTTATCTCAAACTCCCCAAGCTCGCCGCATACGCCTCGACGGCGACATTCAGCACCTTGCGGCCACCCGTGGTATTACCTGTCCCAGAAGCTCCTTTTGGACTTTCTTGGCTTTCAATTACGATCCCGGCATTAACTTAACTACGCGTAACGACATCAATGTAGGTTCCATGACCTGCGTGTGCCAATCCTGCAACACCCGTAAATGGGCCGGGGAGCCTGCCGGTGTGTGCTGCTCCTCCGGTAAAGTTCGACTGCCACCTCTGCATGAACCACCTACCCCGTTGAGGGAACGAATATCCGGCTCCCACCAACTTCCTTAAAACAATTAGGCAATACAACCCCTTTCAAATGACCTCATTTGGGGCTCAGGTAGTTCGAGAAGAGGGTTGGATGCCCACTTTCAATGTACAGGGGCAGGTATATCACCGCATTAGGTCTCTGATGCCTAAGGAGGCCTCTACACCTAAATTCCTTCAACTGTACTATATTGCAGACTACAGCCTACAGGCCGAAACCCGGATTGGTATTTTGCCGCCGTCGGGAAGAGTTTCTCGCAGGGACGTCATACTACTACTTCAGGCCATGCTTCACGAGGTTAACAGCTACATTCACAGTTTCAAATATGCTTTGGAAAATACTCTCTTTCCTTCCTTCAGCCTTGTAATTGACGCCGACAAACGGCTTCATGATGAGCACGAACGCCGCTACAATGCTCCAACGCTATTATACATGGGGAGCAAGACCGCACTCGCGATATTGTCCTCAAATCAAGAGGCGGCGCTCTTCGCAGGATTTCAGAGACCCATCGATCATATGACGCATTGCAGTACCCTTTACTTTTACCCTATGGTGACGATGGCTACCACTTCGGCATTCCCCTTCATACTCCGGGTGGCCAATTTACAACGTCTTCCAAAGCCTTATCGTGCAAAGTCTTCTACTCATACCGTTTCATGGTTAGGGATGGAGACTTCAACCTACTTCATAGATGCAGGGAGCTTTTCCACCAGTTTGCGGTTGACATGGCCGCTAAGATGGAATCGGGGAGGCTTTGTTTTATGCTGAATCATCAGAAACAGCTGCACTCAGACTCCTTCGTACACTTACGCGACAGTCTTCGAAATGAAGTCAGTGCCCGCGACCTAGGGAAGCTGTGCAATCTGCCCTCTACCTACACTGGGATGGGGGCCGCGTTACATGCATGAACGCACGCAGGACGCTATGACATACGTTAGGCAATATGGGCGGGCACACTTATTTATAACGTTTACCTGCAACCCCAAATGGGTTGATATAACGCGTGAATTCCTACCCGGACAGGATTACACTCACAGACATGACATTACAGCCCGCGTATTCCGCTTAAAAATGGACTTAATAGTGAAGGAGCGATTCCTACAGTGAAAACGCAATGACTATTTTACATTGCCTGAATTAAAAATCTTGACCGATTATGAGCGGGTGGCAGTCTTCGGGTAAGCACGGAGCAGCAACACAGCAGCCATCTATTGTCACCGGTTGCCCTTGATCTCATTGGTTTTGCTACCAGTGAGATTCCCGGCATATCAGTGACCTCAACACCTGCGGATACGTGCGTAAGTTCAATAATTCAAACCCTAAAGCAATTTAACCACATAAAACCCGGAGCAACGCCGGGCTTTACTGCTAGTGTCATAATAAAATTTCTAATAAAATTCATGTCTGACATTTTTTAACTATGTATAATAATTTTCTTTTATTTAAAGTACAAAATATCTACTTTTGGGGTCAATTTAAGACATTGTCTTAAAAATGTAAATATATATTGACAACAAGCAATGTCAGTTACGTAAAGTACACCCACAGCAACGTAAGTGTTTATCTATCTATCTATCTATCTATCTATCTATCTATCTATAAATGCTCATATATATATATATATATATATATATATATATATATATATATATATATATATATATATATATTTTATATATATATATGTTGTTGTTGAGGAGTCTCCCTTTTTTACACAGATAGACTCACCCAAGGTATACATATACTACTACCAGAACAGTAGTAGTCAAGGAGTAGTAGTGGAACATTGAGTTGGTCGGTAGAATAACGTAGCGGCAAGAGTCACAGTCACGAGCACTTAGACTCAGTAAGAAGTCATACAGAGATACGTCGATACCAAAGACTATATATATATTTGTTACTAACCCCGCATTCCTGGAACTACTAACCTGTATTACCAGTTTGTATTATTACATTAATATATTTATTTCCTATATTCATTCTTGGGGTTTGTTATTATGTGATACCGGATGTCATCCCGGAATCCACAACATATATATATATATATATATATATATATATATATATATATATATATATATATATATATATATATATATATATATATATAAGTGCATATATATATATATAAGTGCATATGTATATATAAGTGCTTATATATATATATATGACGATGCAGTCCCAATTTCTCAGGGTTGGTTATTTTGTAAGGATGAGTGATGACAGAATACCTATAGTCCACATGTATAGCCAGCTTGACAGTCGACAAAGAATTGTAGGACGGATGTGACTCAGGTATAAAGACAAGTTAAAGAGTAAAACCTCTTAAGTGTCAATGTGCCTCATAATAACTACAAGCGAGTTGCCCTGGACAGAAATAACTGGAGACAATTGTACCAGAGTTGCTTCAGAAATTTTGAAATCAGTCGTATTGAGCGGCTAAGAGACGAAAGACAACGGCGGAAAGTGTCAGCAAATGTTCTTGTTTATATGTCCCGAGATCCTCGTTGTTGCACAATATTTGGACTTGTATGCAGGTCACTAGCGGGACTGAAGTGTCATTACGACACAAACATAAAAACCGAATGAGGTTGTCTGATACTCATACATAGAATTCGAAGGAAGAGCCCAACATATATGAACACCAAAGCGACCTTATACACACCAGTTTATCAAATTCATTAATGAGACGTAGAAATAAATTCAATCAAATCTTTGACCTCGTGTATGCCACACAGATGAACAAAGAAAGTAACATACTTAGAGGGAAAATCCTCAAAAGTTCTGCTATCGAATTTTATCAAAATATAAATTTCCTTTCCTGAAATAATTACTACTTTCTCAAGACAAGTTACATGACCATAAAATACTAAAAATTAAAAGAAGACGCTTAAATCCATAACCTCATGTTATTCAAAATATATAACACATAAGTCAATCCCAATCCAAAATAATTTAAATGATAACTTGAAAATATATATATATATATATATATATATATATATATATATATATATATAAATCACCTACTCACTTCATTTATTAGACATTGAATTGTATCATCTCATGTCCATGAACTTCACTGACTTTTCCGTTAACCTGATGAATATTCATGAGCGCTCTTATATACCTAAAAACGAACAATCTTTTTGCTTTTGTATATAAAAACTTTTAACAAAATAAAATCCTTGATGAAGTCCCTCACAGGACAAAACGTTTTTATTCATATTGTTCTTTTACAGTTATAATCTATCTGAAATTTTTACACACACAAACACGCACACGCACACACATATATATATATATATATAAATGTGAATTCGCTTTTTCTGTTAAGCATATCAATTTATCCACAAGCTGAATGTAAAAACCACTCTTTATGTCAGTGGCAGTTAAAATAGTGCATGTTTGCGTCGGTGTTTCATTTGCATGATTCAATCGGAAAAATTGAATGGACAGATATGATGTGAGCAATCGAAAAAGAGATGTATCTGGAAGATAGAATTTTAATGAGCACTGAAGACGGCATATTCATAAAAACGAGCCTTGCGGGTGAACAAGATCAATAAAAACTGTAAAGCTTGTGTCACTACAGATGCCGGTTGCGGTCATCGATGCCGAAGACATGAGAAAAAAGGATTCTTGTAGATTCATTTACGCAATATTGAACATGTTTTCCTTGTGAACAAAAGGCTTTCACATCAGCGTCGTACAGTAATGTCGCTTGAATCTTGGGTTATTTAGAAGTAAATAACATTAAATGAAGAGGCAGTTTGTGGAGTAACAGAAACATATGATACAAAGTGAAATGGTCTTGGCGAATATTTCTTGATGAAAGAACACGCCGCTTCTGGCTGACTATGTTCAACCTTATTTATATAACTGTCAACGAAAGAGATGCTCTAGGCTGAATGTTATTGTGATATTGTTATTCTCAAAAAGACTCGTGACCATCAAAACACTCGATACTTACGCACACATACATACATAGACATATATATTGTTTAATATTGGAGATATTTACAGGGAGAAGTGTTCAGTATCTTTGACAGAGATAGACAATGTGGCCATAAGAATCAGGACTGTATAATGAAAGCCAGTTTCAAGTCCCACTATTTTTTAGCGGGCTCTAGATTAATGGAATTGAGGACACGAGGAAATTGATCCTCTCTGGTTCTTTTGTTTATGGATAGTGCTTAGGCTTCTTTATGGTCATAATTGGTTATTTTTTTAAATCTTTTCACTTAAAGGAAGGTAATTAAGCCACTAAGATACAAGAGGTTAGTGAGAGTGAAGAAAACTTTGCTGGGTAGAAAAGACAATAAAAAGAAAAAAGTGAAAGAGACAAAAGATGACGATTGACGCTGTATTTAAATATCTAAAGACTGTAGTCGACAGGTAAGCAACAAGCGAGTTCCACAAACGAAAAGTGTAAGAGAAGAAACTATTACAATAGAACCTACGCTTATACTTATCAATTTCAACAATAAAATGATGAGACCTAACTGCCAATCTAGTACGACACATAAATTCATGATGTCGAGATACCAAAGTTGTGAGTCCATTAAAACGATTGTAATGAAAATATTTATAAAAAGGCCACAGGGAAACTACGTTTTGCCGGTGGGAAAATGACTGAAGCTGAGATGCCAGGTCAGGATCGATAAAGTTGCTGATTCTTCGTGTGACGAAAAATAACTTCACTCAATTCTTGAATCCCAATTTCATCCTAAATAGATCAGTGGTTGGCGTATAGATATATCAAGCCTTCAAAATTCGATTATCATTGCAAATAAATCGGCTAGCTCGACAAATATCCACTTCCAAATTCGATGGATTTGATAAATATATTCTTGGCCTAGTTGTATTGATTTTACTGGCAATTGTAGTCAGTGTTTGTAGAAAAGCGCTGATTTCAATTATTTTACAAGTGTAACATAATATTGTCAGTCTTGCAAATTTTGGTTTTTATATGGTATGAAGACGAACTACTAATACAGGTAGAAAATGTTACCTCGACACAAAACAGGGACATATATAAATAAATGCATGTAATTATTTCACAGCTGTAGATTAAAAAAATTTACTGCGATATTTTTTCTATTTTCAGGTCTTGTGTCTATTAGAATACAGCGCCTCAGAAGTTGTTTATTTTCTCGAGAAAGATATTTTGCAAAATCCCCGATATCCTGTTAAGAAAGAGAGATTCGCCAATTTCACTTTCTGGACCTTGCCAGATGGTCTAGCAAATTCTATTGATTCGACAGGGTTAACCTGTCAATTCCACACAGCAGGGTCGAGATCGTTCAAGTTAGATTCATCAATAATCCTGGTATTTCCTCTTGTCAGCTTTTTGAGAACTGTACAGGAAAAAAAGGTTTTCTTCTGTTGATGAAGGTATTTTGGAATTTATGTGAATAGATGAGTATACACACACACACACACACACACACACACAACACACACACATATATATATATATGTATAATCACGGATAATTTGAAGGGTGCGTAAAGAAAAGTAGACAAAACGGATTAAAGACGTTGAGTTCATGAAAACGAAAGTAGAAGGAAATAGAGAAAAAAGAATGATGGCAGAAACGTAGTCAATTCGATTAAGACGAATAAAAAATCTGGTGTAATTATTTACGGGTGCGCTATGCAATGTCTTGTGTAACTCTGATGAAAATGCTATATATATATATATATATATATATATATATATATATATATATATATATATATATATATATATATATATATATACAAATGCTTGGAGGTACAAAATCTATATACTGTTTTAAAAACAGGGAATTTTATTAATGGTAATAGTGCCTAAGGCCCTTTCGTCCAACATCTCATCAGGAGAAAATCGTTGGAAAAATTGATAAATTAAACGAAAAGAACAGCAACGAAAATGAAGAGCAAAAAAAAAGGGGGACACACGCTAAAATCAATAACGTATGAGTATATATACTTATAACGAGGGGAGGGGAAATTTCGTGTAAATAATTAGCGAGGGACAGTTAAAATAAAATATCCCCAACAAATTAAGGGACTTCACAAAATCCTTCTGCCGGCAAAGAGAAGGTTTCCATAATCCTATACAGATTGATTCCAAAATATTCAAATGATTGTTGGAACCAGCTATGTGAATAATTTTCAACGACTCTTTCGTATACGACTTGGCACAGGCTATATTCTCTAGTAGGTGTTGCGCAATAGCCGATTCCATATTTGTAGAAGGAAGATAACACATGTTATCTATTTTGCCAAGTCGTACTTTAGAAGGTACATGTTGATTAATTCTTGTTTCCAAATGCAAGGATGTACGCCCCACATAACCATCAGCACATTGGCAATTAAATTCATATACCAAATTACTTAATTTAATGTAAGGCAATTCATCCTTGCGAAACGAGGGAAACGCAAACCGAGTTAAAAAAAAATACAACGCAAACCAACAGAAGGAAAACAACCAGAAACCGACTTACTAACTTGCTTCACTAAGCTAGGGCCCTTATCCCCAATCCAAGGAATCTTCAAATAAACCGGACATTTAAAAGGCCCTTGGACCTTTTTTTTAACTTCATTTTCGTTGCTGTTCTTTTCGTTTAATTTATCAATTTTTCCAACTATTTTCTCCTGATGGGTTGTTGGTTGAAATGGCCTTAGCCTCTATTACCATTAATAAATTCCTTGTTTTTAAAACAGTATATATATGTATATATATATATATATATATATATATATATATATATATATATATATATATATATATATATATATATATATATATTACTTAGGGATTAAATTACACCACTTTCTATCCACCACAGCTTTATTCATAATTACCAGTGTTCTTAAATTGGAAAAATTTGAATATCTAACGATATTACATCTAAAATAAATTCCTTACATTTACACTGATAAAGTTCATCAAAGGACGAAACATGTTGGTAAAGAAAAGTTTTATTGTTGTCTTTATATATATATATATATATATATATATATATATATATATATATATATACATATATATATATATATATATACATATATATATATATATATATACATATATATATATATATATATATATATATATATATATATATATATATATATATATATATATATATACGAGGGTCATTCAATAAATAAGGTGAATTTTTCGGTATAAGGACTTCTAATACAGATAGAAGCTTACTCTTTTTTATTTTTCTTTGTTTTACTTTTTTTTCACATGGAATTAATTTCTTTTGCAGATTAAAAAAAGAATTTGAGAGTTTTGGCGATTAACAAAGATGGCCGACCAAGAAGCATGCTCCAGGATTGAACAGCGGTCAGTTATCAAGTTTTTGGTTGCTGAAGGGTGCAAACAAGTTGAAATTCATAGGAGAATGTCAACTATGTATGGTGCCGCATGTTTCAGCCAAAGAATGTCTACAAGTGTGTTAAATTGTTTAAAGAAGGACGGAGCAGTGTTGAGGATGAAGACAGGCCTGGGAGGCCTACAGAAGTGAGGTCTCCTGAAGTGATCGAATCAGTCAATGACCTCATTCAGTTTGACAGAAGGGTGACAGTGGATGACATTGCAATGACTTTGAAAGACATAAAGAACAAACCCAGGGGTCATCTTTCAGAATGAGTCATCTTGCATCATGACAACGCAAGGCCTCACACAGCAGCCCAAACGGTGCAGACCATCAACGAGCTGGGCTGGGAACTGCTCCATCATCCCCTTACAGCCCAGACCTTGCCGCTTCAGACTTTCACCTGTTTGGTCTCTTGAAAGCGTTCGCGAGAGGCACGAAGTTTAAAAGTGACGATGAAGTCAAAAGTGTTGTGAGCGACTGGCTGAGACATCAGTCCAAAGATTTTTACGCTGAGGGAATACGGAAGCTTGTGCACAGATGGGAAAAGTGTGTAACAGTGCTGGGAGACTACGTTGAAAAAAAAAGAAGTAAGCTTCTATCTGTATTAGAAGTCATTATACCGAAAAATTCACCTTATTTATTGAATGAACCTCGTGTGTATATATATATATATATATATATATATATATATATATATATATATATATATATATATATATATATATATATATATATATATTACAATAATAGTGACTTTGTGGAAAATAGTGTTTTGTAGCTGAAAATAATTAGCTTTATTCAATGTTGTCATTTTGAACCATCTTATATTTATTGCTTCAATCCATGTGAAAATAAATGGAAGATATTAATTTCGGAGCCTCCTTTGTATCTGGACATATTTGTGCATAGGACACTTGCACAAAGACGCATAATAGATAGAACTACAACAATAAATTAGTAACGAAACACCAAGTGTAATCTTTACAGATATAGAGCGAGATGTCGAAATGATATAATCAGTGAATGCTGCAAATTCACTCTCAGAAGAAATAAAGAGTAAACACATCACTGGATATGAACAGTAGTATAATGATAATGATAAAAATGACTTTGACAATGCAGGCAAAATGGTACTAACAAGAAGTTATCATAAACAACATAATGTTTTTTAGAAAACCTGAAATATGAAAGGACTTTCCATTGTAGACCAGAAACTGTGTCGTCCTAAGCAAATATAACCCAATCTATTTGTTGTGTTGTCGTTCCAGGAAAACCAAGAGCCTTGACTGAAAGTGAGTGGAATGTGAAGAACTCCAAAGAGTCATGTCCGTAATAACTGGGGGACTCGGGATCTCCTCAAAGACTCTCACTGAAGACTGAAGAAACTAGAATGTTAATGAAATCTCCAGATGACAGCGCGGTGTTTAAGTCACTTGATCCTTGTAGCAGCAAATCCGATATGATGAGAGTTATCAGACTTCTAATTGGTGGATAAACTAGCTATGCATTCACTATGGGCGCAAGTAATCAGTGTTCGAGACTACGAAAAAGCGAGGATGTCGAAAGCTGATTTTCAAGGCATAACGCACTTTCTCCTCCCATATTTTATCTTTAAACCTTAGTAAAGAGCGTTAATCAACAGTTTGAAAAAGAATAATTATTATTTAACATTGGAATAATTACGAATTGGATATTTTCTTGAGACATACGTTAACCGTGACTCTTATTGAAGCTGGAAGTGAGTGTTTGGCTTTGAAGAATCGAGGGAAATTGTTTTTGGAATTCAGGGATTTTTTGGATTTTAGTCTTCCAATTCAACTGTTTCTCCTCGAGTAAATTTAAAAACAAAACAAGACAAAACGTATTTTTTGTCTCAGGTGGAAGAAGTGCTAATATTGTCTGGTTTTGATTCTATAATTGAATACACAGCTTCGGACGACACACTAGAAAAATTGCTGGAAAAACAAGTCTGTCTATATCAGGCAGGTGTATGTGTGTTTGCGTGTGTGTGTGTGTGTGTGTGTGTGTGTATAACAACCTACACTGTGAACGTGGGTGTATGTTAAAGATGATAAGGTCAGAAGACAACACACACACACACCTCCCATGGCATATATGCGTGTCTGCCATTGAATAATATCTAACAAACTAGTGTCGCTACTGTAGCCAGTTCGATCTTCACCAAATACCTGACACGTATCACCACGTATCAGGAGTTAAGAGTAGCCGTAACTATGACCGTAGAAACAGAGTAACTCTCAATAAGCAAGATAATAAGCCTCATTGCCGTGCAGCGAAGTCAATCCTCATAAGGAACATCATAAAAATTGGTATTGTGCTGCAATCTTTATAATGATTTCTTTTTTTAAAATAAATATAATTAAAGAGTCTCGTAGGTCATTTTGAATGTATTGACTATATTGTTTGTGAAGTACCTCAACTTACTTGGCAAATAACTTTGGGTTTGCATTGTGATCGATATATTTGCATATTTATTAGTGGCGACAGTGTTAGATTTTGGAAAGAGGATTCAAATAAATCGAGAGAAAGGGAATTTCAATATTTGGACGTATAGCAGAACAGTCTTCCAAACGACATTTACATAAACTGGCGTTGGATTGCACGAAACTAAACTTATTATATCTCTATTTTATTGGGGCGAAATTCGGGGCGATGTTATCTATAGACGGATTCATAGAGCCTAGGCCTATAGTTTATACCTTATCCCGCACACTATCCTACGATAGTGTGTTGATAATCTAGATTTTTTTACAGTAATGTTTGCCCTGTACAATGCCCGGGGATCAACTCAAGGTAGAGGGCTACGCTAAGGGGCAATTTCAACGGATAGGAGGGGAAGATAATTGTTAACTCTAGATTTGACCTGGTTAAGATTGTATTGACCGAGGAAACATCTTCTTGAGAGTCTATTCCACAGAGCAGTGGTTCACAGGAAGAAGCTGTTCGAGTGGAACTTACTTCTCACCGAAAGAATAGGGATGGAATGAGGGTGGTTTTCTACAATATAAGTGGCATGTCGGATCCTAGCCGTGAAGGTTAGTGATGTGGACCCGAAGTAGGGGCCACAGAAGGAAAACACAGAACACGGGTTAGAGGTAAGAAAGATATATTAAACAGAAAAGTTACAAAGAATAGTGTAAGCAGAGCTTACTATCCAGTGGTGTCCGATATTGATATCGTACGCGGCTGCGCAGTACTGGTATATTTAACAACCCCCTCCCACAATGGCGAATGTGGCACAAGGCCGGTTTAACGTGGACTTACCGAGCCCGTAGGCTCGGCCAAAAATATGCCCATTTACAACCCTTATACACAAGTTTAGGGACTGTCTACCTCCCCGGACGAAACTTTGCCCTGCGGCAAAGCCTCGTCCGAGTTCCTCTCTGCCAACCAGAGAGTTCGACAGCAGAACACGCGGCTGCGCAGTACTGGTGCTACTACTCCTATGATTCACATAATAATATAGTACTGGGAGAGTCCATGATGTAGGGAAGTATTGGTCTCACGACAGTTAGACATGGCGGAACTAAGCAATGTAGTTCGTTCGAGTACTTTCCATGGAAGTAGCGATAGAGCATTGAGAGGCTCACCACATCCCGCCTGTGAGAGACATAAGTTGGAGGGTGGAAAATAATTTGTCACCCACAAGGACTCGAAGACACTTTTGAACTCTATTAAGACAGGAAAGACTGGGCAGATGGCGCCCAAATATGGCCACATTTCTCCATAAATATGGAATGATATCAGTATAACTGATGTGAAGAAATTTTGCATTTGTCAGATTTTCAATCATAAAATGCCTATAGAAAAACATTGGAATCTTCGAGGTAAGTGGGTGGAGAACGCTAGAATACATCGATGTCCGGTTCGTGCGAGAGAATTTTACTGGTGTGTAACAGGAACAGAATATGGCAATATAATATTCAATCAAAAACCATTTTATACAGACCAGTTTCTATGATGCAGCAGTCTATGAGTAAACAAATGTTTCAGGCGGATGGTGTCTTGGAATGGCCATTCAATTGATCGAACCATAATCTGTCACAGAATTTCTGAAATTCCTGTTCTAATAGTTTCAACTCTGGCATTTCTCATCTGTGGAACCCTCTTCCAGCTTCTTGCTTACCTGTGAATGCAATCCAAATCGTTGTTTTCTGTCTTTTGGGATCCTTTTCTTATCCATTCTGCTTAATAACGTTTTTTCAGTTCCTTTCCCTCTCAGTGGAAATGAACATTCTCTGTTGGTAAAATTCCCAGGATATATTTATATATTAAATGTTCCATCTGTTTTTATTTGAAAATAAATATTTGTAACATCTAAAAATATATAAAACAATAAACATCAAACGAGATAGCAAAAACAGGACAGCATTTTGAATATACAAAATAGTTTTGTACAAAATATCTTCTTGTATAGATCGGATAAATCTTAAAACTATCAAGAAAAGACTATATAATCATCGCGGGGCTATGCAGAAAAGCAACACTTTATATACAGTTGTAGTTCACTGTAATACATCTATCCACAATTTTGACTTAATAAATTCCAGTCTGATTAAGAGAGAAGAGAATTCACTAAGAAGAACATGCATTGAAAGTACGCTAATTTCAAAATTCTGAATCTAAGACCAGGACCATACATAATATCATCGATCTTGGCAAAATACTTAATAGCACAATGCAAATGTAGCATACGAGCTAGTAGAAAAAAGAGTTTTACTCTGAGTGGGCTGATTTAATATATATATATATATATATATATATATATATATATATATATATATATATATATATATATATTAATATTTTTATTTAAATATATTTTACATCGCTACATAAAAATTTCTGTGTTTCGGAACTAAAATTGTTCCGCCATGTTAGGTAACTTATGAAAATCATTTACTTTTGAAAACAGAAAACAATACGGTAGCTTATTTAAGAGTTAAAAAGGTGGCGGGAACAAGATTTCAAAATTTGTGGGTATGTCTAGGTTAATCAACAAAAAGACAGGTCAAAACTAAAGCAGAAAAGTGAGAAATATAGGTTGAAGGTAAGGGGTAGGTGTGTTATTTATTCATGTCTAGATGAACTCACATTTTTAGACGCGTCACTATTAGCTTACATCTGGTTATGGATATAATTTTAAGATACACTGAAATAGTCAGAGAGATGTATATATCTGACAAAAGGTTAATTTTAAAGAATTTCAGGAATCTATAAAAATTATTTATTCTTTATCTATTTATTCTTTAGAACTATTTTAAAGGGGCCTCTAGTGTGATTAAATCATTTATATATATATATATTATTTTGAGCCTAAAATACAATAATTATGATATTGAATGAGCAATAAAACATGGCAATATTAAAATTAAAAATCAAATAATTAAATTAATATTATATGTACATTATATATTAATAAAATAATGGATATATAATTGTAATACATTAATTTTTAATTGAAAATTCTATTAACTATATTTTAAAGTAAACAAATTACAGTTAGTTCATTACGCTGATTTAATTAAATTATTTCTCTATTTCATTGTATCTTAAAGTTGTATCCATAACCGGATGTAAGCTAATGGTGTTCTGCTTGACATTCGCACCGGAAGCACCAATATGAACATTACAGAGTTTGTTGGTGTCAATCTGAGGACAGGGCAGAGGATTCGGATGAGTCTAATTGTAATTACGAAGGTGTTTGGAGTGATCACTACTGATGGCAACGTTATGCTTTAATTCATCTTCCAACTCAACATGGAGGCCTACATCAAGTGCTTTGATGAGGTAGTGCTGCCCAAGGTCAAGAGGATGTCTACTGAAAGACCCGATGTCCGGCAACAGGACTCTGTACAATGGCACACAAGCAAGAGAAGCCAATCATGGCTGTCAAATAATTTCTGCAACCACATCATCCCTTGCATTTGGCCACCTAACTGCCCACACTGCAAGCCGCTTGATTATTATGTGTGGGGCGCAGTTTAGTGAGAGACCAAACTTCTTTTGACACTAACTATGAACTGAAGGCAAGGATTATGGCAGCATTCACCAACTTAAATAAAGATATCGTTCAGAAAAATTGCAAGAGATACCCAAGTTGCCTTCATCCTGTGGTTGAAGATAATGTCGATTTTATTGAATAAATTTACTCTTTAGTATTACAAGATATTTTTGTGTAATTTTGGTAAATATATCTGTTAAAACGAGATGTTAGTTTTATCTTCATTTTTGCGTCATTTAGATGACAATTTATCCATCGCATCTTGTAGGTAGTAAGAAAGATATAACCTCAAAAAAGAAATGATATAAATTAATTGATTGCATCGGACGCAACGATGGAGATTGGGATTTGAACTGAAAAAAAAATCGAAGGAAATTTTAAAAACCTTTAAACTAAAACAAAAGCATTAAGAATGACACAAATCGATAGCTGAGGAATGTTAATATTCATTTAAATTTTCTCTTGTCTCTTTCTGTGACATTGTTTGAAGGAGAAAAGTTAATTGGCCAGCAAAAAAAATATTTGAAGAAGCTACTTTTAATAATGAAATATAGAGAATATTAGAACTTTAGCTAAACCAACTAAAGTACCACATTTACGTATACAGCACAAAGTTGGGAGAAGAAGAACAGGAAAGATTCTTTATCAATAGCAATTTTAGTGATTAATGTTGCGTTACATTGGCTGGAATTGATGGCTGGTTTAGAAGGTGTAGTAATGTTTTGAGTTTGCATTGTAGGCCAAATTCCTTCGAAGTTGTGGACAGTGATAAAATAGATAATTATTGTAAGTTCTTTGACAAGTTTATAGGTCATAACCAAGACATTTTAATCTAAACAGTCTATTCATTTAAGCTAAAGAGCCTATTGAAAATTGGTCCATCATTCAAAGAAGTATATCTTAGAATGTAAAAGAATATTCGAGCAAATATATCTCGGAAGTGATAAAAACTATTGCAAGTAATCGAAAAAGAAAAGTTAATAAAATCAATTTCATTGATGAAATTTATATCATATATTATATCATATTGACATAAAAATAATAATTTATTCAGGTATATAGAAATTTAGATTAATCCAGTGTACGTTTCGGAGTCTCATAGCGTTTGAATTTGGTTAATAAAATCTTTTAGCCTAATAAAACGCGTCCGAAAGAAGTTAGTATCAATATGTTTAATAATATTAGGTATTATAAACCTCATATAACATAATATATTGCTCGCATATATATAAGTATATTCTGAAAATTTTCCCAATTTTGTAACAAAAAGATTTAAGTTGGTAACAACACATTATTGCAACTTAATATTGTAACATATTGTATTCAAAACAGTAACAAAACATTGCAAATCGTTATTTTCTCGTAAGTTTTTCACACAATAAATAAATGCAATATTTCTAAATTGAAAAAAACATTTTGCCATTATTTTTAGGTTTGATTTCTAAACGTTTTTTTTTATTTTAGATTCTCGATTGCTGTGAGTCAGTTAATAATCCTTTTGACAACAAATATTAAAATAATTCTTTTAATTGCAATTGACATTCAGGTTTTTTCTTGAAATATTCATGAGCGTAATGTCAGAATATATTTCACATAATCATTTAATTTGGGAAAAAATGATCTCCTCGTCCCACCTTCTTCATCACGAATTTCAAGTAAAATTTGCCTCCTTATCCCCACAAAAGCCAATAAAATTATGATTTAACGACTTGTAATTCAGTTCCAGGAATTGATGGGACGAAAATGATGAAGATGAGAAAAAATGCAAATACAGATCGAAGGGTCGATAGGAAATTGCTTTGTCGATCGATTTTGCATGTGAATTAATCGAAGAGTTTAGAACCAAAAAGTTTCAAGAGAAGAAAAAAATGAATAAAAAATGAAAGGGTTAAAGTTCAGAAAAGGCGTCAGGAAGAACAGATATGGGGGAGTAGGGGGACAAGGTGCAGTGGGGAGGGTGAGAAATAGACGGGCTTTTACGTTAATGGGGAAATGAAAGGCTTCTGAATGAGGGAAACATAAGGAGAGAGTTAAATAAGTAATTCATTGAGTCTGAAAGAAACCTCAACAGAATGCAGAAAGCACTGGACGGCCGTTTCGTCCTATATTTGGGACTCATCAGAAGTGCGCATCCACTACCGAGAAGTGAAAACCTGACAGTTATCAAGCAAACGTCATACCAACTGCTCCAACGGGCCTCGGTGACGAAAAGGTAGCAAATCAGGCAAGAAAGAACAACAAAGAAAGTACAAGAGAAAGAGAGAGAATGATATAGAGAGTAGACAGTAGAAGTTGGAAGAAAAAGAAAAGTCGATCAAGATGAACAGAATGGACAGTCAAAATTTAATTAAAACATCATTTGGCGCTGTACAGACGCAACGACTGAAAATTCATTATAATTAAAATTTCTTGTCTTTATTGAGTCTCTTTACATTTTTGTTATGGAGCAAATATGGAGGCTAGCTTTTTGTGTTTCCTTATTCTCCTAATTAAATGAAACCTGACAACATATCTCTCAGTTTTCAGAAGAGATAACCTTGAATTTGTTTGACCCCTTTGTATTTAATGGTAATAGATTTGTATTTAACATTACAGTATTTTGGTAATAACTTTGTCTTTAACATTACAGTAATGTGGAGTTAGACTCGGTACAAGTATAATTCATCTTTGCCTTTCTTGGTAAACATTAGCCAAATAGTTACGTCAGTTCGACATACAAGTCCCAATATATATTTTTGAGCCATAAAAATGTTTGCATAGAGATCTTATAAGACATCAGATATGGTGCCAATCATGTCACCTCGATGACCTTCTAGTCTAAAGAACCAATTAAATATATGAACAGTGAACAGTTATGCACCACAAAGTCATTGTTGGAATTTAAAATTCTTTTTTTCTAAAATATAAACATTTCTTAAAGAATGTGATTTCATGCTTTCACATATTTTGACAAGATTCTTTGTTTTCATTTTCTATTTGTATTAGAACGTTCGCGCAACTGTATTCTTCGTTCATCCCCATTAATGTGATTATTCGCGACGAAGAATTAATTTCAATCATACGT
>OZ038478.1:1060000-1080000 GCA_964036315.1 Acanthosepion esculentum
TATATATATATATATATATATATATATATATATATATATAAGCAGTGTGAACATGCGGTCCAGTTCCTAATTCTAATTTTTTAAATCTTTGTTGATTTCTTTTGAAAGTTTATTTATTTGTTTTGTTTAAATTATAATCATTATCTGTTAGTATTTAATTCATGTATTTTGTACTTTAAATATTTTACAGATATACAAAAACAGAAAGAGACGTAAGGCAAGGATGTGTCTTCTCACCAGACCTAGTGAACCTAAACAGCGAGACAATTCTGAGAGATCTGGAAAACCTACCAGGATACATCATTGGCGGCTACAATCTTAACAACATAAGATACACAAATGACACAGTGCTGATAGCAAACATGGAAAGGAAACTAGAGCAAGAAGAAGGGATTAAGCATAAACTACAAGGAGACAGAATGCATGAGCCCCCCACCCCTTAAAAAGAACAATTTACTAAAATAGATGTATTAGAATGGCCAAAGATGTCTTTCAAAAGCTAAAGAGGATTAAGAGTCAAGGAAATTTCGTTGGAAACAAAGAAAAGAGTACTGAACTGTGACGTGATATCTATACTCGTGTATGGTAGCGAATGCTGGACAATCTCCTTAAAGATGAAGAAGAAACTCGAAGCAACAGAAATGTGGTTCTACAGAAGGATGCTGAGGATGCCATGGATCGAACAGGTGAGCAACGACGAGGTTTTGGAGAGAATGGAAACAAAGAGAAACATAAGGAAGAGGCAACTGAAATTTCTGGGACACGTAATGAGGAAGGAGAGCTTGGAAAATCTGATACTCACAGGACAGATTGAGGGAAAGAGGGCTCTTCTCTCCTCCATTCACACAAGATTGGTAGACTGGTTACTCTGTTTTCCTCAAATTCCCCTTGCCCTTCGGTATGTCCTATGAGTGCTACTCTCACCTTTGTCTCATTATCATCTTGTCCACAATATAGAATTTATCGCATATACTCGCGTATCATGCGACTTTTGAAGACCTAATTTTGAAGCTAATTTTAAGAGGTTCGCATCATACACGAGATATAAAATTAGCATATGTATGGCTGGTCTTGGCTAGGCTGTTGGCCAAACTATCTAGCCATTTACTGTAGTTTTAACATTAGTCCATCAAAAGTCGCATGATACTGGAGTATATACGTTTACTAAAAAAAGAATCCTTACAGATAATCAAAGGAAAGTTTGTGAAAAAGTATCAGTTTTGTATTATTCTTTAGTATTAAACACATCCCCCATTTCTTGACCATAGTAGATTCATACATGAAATTTCAAAACATCCTGACTGGTAATTAAATGAAAGGATGATAGAAAGTGAGGGATCAGTTTTGTATTATTCTTTAGTATTAAACACAGTCTCCAATTCTTGACCATAGTAGATTCATACATGAAATTTCAAAACATCCTGACTGGTAATTAAATGATAGGATGATAGAAAGTGAGGGATCAGTTTTGTATTATTCTTTAGTATTAAACACATCCCTCATTTCTTCACCACAGTACAGTTATACATGAAATTTCAAAACATCCTGACTAGTAATTAAATGAAAGGATGATAGAAAGTGAGAGATCAGTTTTGTATTATTCTTTAGTATTAAACACATCCCCCATTTCTTGACCACAATATATGCTATTCATTTCTATAATCTAGACAAAAATAATTCCCAAAAATATTCTTATAGGTTGTTTTGTTATATATAGTGTATGCTGCGACTTTTTAAGACCTCATTTTTTAAGCTAATTTTAAGGGGGTCGCATCAAACATGACATAAAATTAGCGTATGTACTGCTGGCCTTGGCTAGGCCGTTGACCAAACTATATATTCATTCACTGCTGTCAAGGAGTGCAGCTGTATTTAAAATAAACATGATTTTTAACAAACTGATCTTTAAGGCTTTTATAATTCCATTTAGTCTATTTTTATGGTTTTATACTTTATTTTTGTTGACTATTTACTGTCTGATACAATCATTTATCAAGTCTTTAACCTGATCTCCGTTTGAAATGGAAGTTTTCCATATTAAGGTACTCTGGACATTGCCACACTTTTAGAATGTCAATTTCTATCTTCTATTATAATCCTCATTATTGTGTGTCGTACAGCGTTGCTAGAATTTGACACGGGTGACATGGGATGCACGGAATAATAACAATTATCGACTACGTGTGTCGCCAGAATTCTTATTACGTTTACTTGCTTATCTCATGCAGTGGTTCCCAAACTCTTTTCTCCGGGCCGCATTTTCCGAATGAAAATTTGCTCAAAGGGTTAAAGGGGGATAACTGCAGATTCGAACTCAGAAGATTATCATTGATAACTCTCTCCTCCAACTTGCGGGCCCTACTTACTATATTCTTAATACTTGATATGATGCAAAAATATCACAACGATAAAATCGGTCCATAATTATTTATAACTATTTATACTGGGATGCATACATGCAATTATAAGTAATCCATAATATTTGAAATTTTGAAATCATATTTATTTTTGGCATATGAATTTTTAAAAACTGTTTCTAATTTTTTCATTTTATTTCAATCCTTCCGCCTCACCTGCTATCCTCTTCCACTGCACCTACGAGGCGCTCTACACCGTTTGAGAAACACTGATCTAGAGACGTCAAAAAGGCGTAATGTATTTGGAGAATGAGAAAATTACCTTGGTGACCCTACAGATTTAATTTACCTCGAGCAATGGAAATACTAATTTTTACAATTATTTTAGATTTTTTTATTTTTTATAGATATGGACAAAATGGGATAGATAGATAGATAGATAGATAGATAGATAGATAGATAGATAGATAGATAGATAGATAGATAACTATGAGGGGAAGGAGAATAGCTATTTAGTTACATATTCACTTAGAATGTGGGCGCAGCATTCAAGATTCTTATTGTGTCGGGTGAACCCAAGATAATATGATTTTACACAATTTCAAAATTATAGATGAACTTTGAATGAAGCCTTGAAATTCAAAAGTAGAATAATGAACTTACCATTGTATGTCAACGATTTATGGCCAAGAAGGAATATTGTGTTGATTTCATTATATGGCTTTGAGATTTGAGCAAATGCTATTAACTGTGTTCGAAATATCAACTCATTAAACAGCTAAAGAATTTACTGAAAGCGTTTGTTCGAGCACTTTTCGTGTCAAAATGAAAGAGAAGAAAATGAGAAAGTTTATTAAAGAAAGACAGTTTTAGATCGCGTGATATCTTGGTATATACCTAGATATATACCTGAATATCTAGGTATATACCTGAAGATAGCAATTTCACAAGTGTAGGCAAACTTAGAGGAAAGCTTAAAAACAGGAAATCAAATATTATAAGTACAACTAAAAGATAAAATGTTGGATACAATTTTGGTTTATAGAAATGAATTTTGTATTCTTGTCATTTGTACCTCTCAGATGTCATTTATTAATGCGCAAGAAACTGTCTCTTTGTCTGCCTGTTTGTTTATCTATGTATTGTATATATACTATTCTATGTATGTATAGATGTATGTATGTATATGATTTCTTAGTACACACACCTGTATATAGTGACGTATATACGTTTTGTCATAATATCAGAACTAAAAAAAGAAAGTTCCTATTACGTTGATCTTATTTCAGTTTTCGTTGTGTTTGTCTAAAGACTCGAATAAAAAAATGACTTTTATAAACTAATTACAATTTCTAAAATAATGAAATTACAACATGAAAAACAATAAATGTATTAAGAGAATTAACAATTTGAACAAATCATAAAGTTTTTATAAGAGAAAACTAAATCAATTGCGTTCATCAAAATGTTGCCGAATATTTTGCGCAATCAACAAATTGTTCTAATTTCTAAAAAATAAAAGAATTATTTAAACAGATCTTCATTGTTAATGTCAAGACAAATTTTTCAATTCTTTTGCGAGAGAATAACGGAAGTTTCGGGTCGGAGGAGGCGTCTATGATGAGTTAACTATTCACTTCTCAGTGCAGACTTGCTCGTAGTGTAACAGTTATCGTTGGAGAAAGTGGAATCAGCGAACGGAGTTCAAATTCTTTTAACTTTTTACACAAATATCATTAGGAAAGTTATGAATCCAACTCTAGTCCCCTCCCGACTATGGGTTAAATAGCAACCCAGATTAAGTAGTAGTCACTCTAGAAAAAGTTGTATTACTCTGAATTCAGAAGAAGGTATTAGGAAACAGTTCCACTATCTTTATCAAGGGTTTATGACAATTCACAGAAAATAAAAAACGCTGCTGACTGTGAGGATTGTCCCAGTCATGAAAGGACATGACATAAAAATAAAACGCTTCCCACCTGAGATGATGTCGATAGACCTGATATAAGGAATAAAGATTTTATCAGTAGTGGAAAAATTTGCGTTGATGTAGATGTAATAAAACAACTACTGCCAATAAAATTATTGAGGCTCTCACTCGATCTTCAATTAGATATTGGATGGAAATAAAATAGTTCAATTCATTTTCACAACTTTTATTGCCTATTTGCAGAGTGAGCACGTTCCGAGATTGGAGTTTCGCATGTAACCGGAAGTTGAAATACTATTTTCATTATGGTACATGATCGGCCCGAAGAATTAGAATAATATTGAAAATTGGAGGAAGCGCCTTTAACTTAATTTCTGGTGATGGTGTGAATATGGCGTGAATGGTGATAATGATTGTTTGTTTTGGAAACACAAGTATGATTTGTTTAAAGAAATATCACAATTGGTCGATGAGAGACTTAGTGTTTTCATGCGTATTTTCAAACGCAAACTTTCGTTAATATGTAGAATAATAATCGAGAAACTATTCAATTTGTAAGCAAGGAAAAATAGTCAAGACTGAGATATCTCAAAATTCCATTTTCAGCTTGTGATCTTCAAATTTGTCCAATATCTTCATTTCTTTCCCCAGTCTTGATTCGTTTGTTATTTAATCATTATTTCTTTCCAATTATCAAAAAACATCGCAAATAAAATGATGTCCAAAAGGAACGATATGTAGCTGAGAATTGGAACAGCTCTTAACGGATATCAGCGTAAAAAAGAAAACAAACTAAAATCCATGCCTTTTAAATAAATTCCTTTTCTTTGGTCTCGATTTAAAAGGATGTCGGCATTTCGTTCTTCGCCTTTATTGGACCCATTGCAAGCGGCCATATTTATTGATTTCTTTCTGTCATTTTGTTTTTCCCTTTTTCTCTTTCTTTTCAGTTTTTGCGTTGAATATTTCACCGAAGTAATTTTGTTTGCCTCACTAAATTAATGTCGTTCCACCTCACTAATAACGACAGATGGCGCAACTAAAGAAGTGTGACTGGCGGCAGCGGCGAAATGAAGAAACCATTTTGAAACAGACGAGAAACCAAAACCTGTTCACTTTCAGGTGTTATTAAAAAACAACGCGTGAACAGTTTGAGATTATATTCATAAAATCCCAAACTAATATAAAATCGAAATGAAAAACAATGACAGAAAGAAATTGAAAACAAATTGAACTTTGGATAAAGGTGAATGTTGATGAATTTATTTCAAGTTGTTGAAATAAGGTGTCGTTGTCACTAATTACTGTTAGAGGACAAATATCACCATCTTGTTTCTCTGATAAAATTGGGAATAGATTAACAAGACTTCTTCGTTTTCATAAAATTAACGTTCCCACCTTTAATTGTTTTCTCATTTTTATTCGAAATCATTGACCTTCAAGCTGCATGTAAATTGAAAATATTGACTTCCAACGGACTGCCATTTCCTTTTTTCGCCTTGTTTTATTTTTCTTGTTTTATTTGGAATGCACTGAAGAAAACCTGGCATTTACTAAATTTTAATTCTTGAAAATGACTTCTGAAAAAACGCTTTAGAATTGAAAACATAACACTTGTTCAAAGTTTTTTCCCCTACAAACTGAAAATAAGCCATTGGAAATTATCAAATCTCAAGGTACTACTTCGAAAGAAAGGTGGAAGCTAAGAGTTATTGTGAGTAATTCATTCTATAGTCAGAATAAACTTTTGGGTACCGTCTTCAATATTAGGAAATTTTTAATAGTTGTTCAAGTTCAATTTTCCTTTTGCATATGCTATTATAGAAATATTAGAGGAAAGTTTAGAATGCTTTTAATTCTGTGTATACACATTATATTTAAAGAATATTAATGTTGCAAACCCAACATAATCCTTGTTAAGGAATTATAAAAAGGCAGGAAATTTGAGAAAAAAATCGTAGGCGTTGGTTGACAGGAAGTACAAAATTTTATAAAATGTTTTTAATTCATTTTTAAGCATTTCGTCATTGTTATAAAGTTTAATTTTTATTCTTCCTTTTAGAGCACGGTTTCTTTTATAAAAACATGAAAACACGATATACAGTAATTTTAAAAACAATACAATAGTTTTATTAGCAAAACGTTAATATTTCATTGTTGTGCTTTTTGTCTTTACAACAGTGTTGCTCTTAAATTAGACGCGGCTTTTCTTCTGAAAAGAATCTTTCGACATCTCTTCAACATGAATATTAGAATTTTTCTCCAGTTTCTGAACACTAAGAAATGAGCTTTATTTATAAAAGGGAACTTATTTAAATATTAATCATAATAGACGTTTCTTCATTGAGTGCGGAATATCACATTCGACAAGAAATTTTGCAATATTCTTATAATTTCTAAGCGTTGCTTATTTGATGAGTTCTCAAAAATAAATGGCAAATATAATAGCGTGTGTTGTTTTTTCTTATAAAATGTTACTTCTGTTGCAATGTTTACGCATTCTTGTTTTTGTTTCGAAAACGTTAAATAGTCACTTACTTTCATTTTGATCCTAAATGGAATTTGAAAACTATTACCATTAAAACATATGTTTCGTATATATATATATATATATATATATATATATATATATATATATATATATATATATATATATATATATAAATATATATATATATATATATATATATATATATATATATATATATATATATAAAGAAAATACTTAACGCATCACCGAAAACACTGTTATAAATTATAATTTATTTCAACGGGTAAGTTTTTAAAAGCCGTCTCATCAAACCGAAATTACGAATAGTTTAAATTTTAAATTATCCAGAATATTTAAAAAAAAAACAAGATAACAGGAAAGTCTAGACGTTTGGCATAGAAAATCTATTTTCTGTGGATTTGGGGGGGGGCGTTGTTAGCTTTCAACCTGATTTTCATGCGTGTGGTTGGGAGAACATAGTAACAGCTAAAATACTAGCACATACACATCCACCCACATATACACACACATACATACACATACATATGTGTATGTGTGTATGTGTGTGTGTATGTATATATAGTGAGCGTTTAAGTTTATAACTGAGAGGAACGGTAATTGAAACAGTTTTGAATAACAAGTTGACAGAAAAGAAATGAAAAAATCTTTTCCCCGACACAATTCGCCAAATTAAAGCCTACAAGACAATACTTGTATCACTAATCACAAAATATTGCAACAATGGATGTCATTTAGGAATCGCAATAAAATCCTGATTCGGACTTATCTGCTGTAAAAGGCGAAAAATGAAATGAAAGTAATTTTGAAATTTAAAATGAAGCAGAAGAAAAAAAGCATTTTTATTTGTTTAGGCTTTTTGGAAGAAGAAACCTCGAAATTCAGAAGTGAACTATGACGTATAAAATTCAAATCGAACAATTCAATGAAATTATCTCTCTTTCTACTTCTCTCTTTCTCTCTTTCTCTTTCTCTCTCTCAATAGCATATGGATCAATTCCGATTCAATATGTCATATTCTCCAGATCAATTTATAAAATCATCTACAAAAAAAAAACAAAAAAACTTTTACCATTTTCGTGTTCCTTCTCGGGCTTTTAAGCAGACCTGAATTCTTTGCGGCATGAACTTCACCAATAAAAACAATTCTTCATCCAGCAAGTTCGGATTTTCTCGAATAGCGGTTGACAGATTAACTTTGCAGAATACATCCTTGTCATGGATCAGGTTTTAAAGTTCCACCATAATTTTTCAACCGAATTGAAATTCGAACTGTTTGCTGGCCATGCCATTGCAAAAGATATGCTTTTTCTTTTGCAGAAGAAAAACATTAACGCTCGTTTAACTGAAAAATGACTTTATATTAGACAAACTTTTTTTTATCGTTGGAATAAATAAAACTCGGAAAAATTCAATATACATCGACTGATGCAGTAATAATATTTTTTGTGTTTCACGTGACCTTCAAATGCATATCATAATTAATAGAATAAACGTGCTTATTTTCTTCAGTCAATCTTTGCTATATGTTCAAAGTTTACTGAGTCATTGTCTTGGCCAATGCAAATGAATGAATCATCATGGAATCATCCGCATTCCAAGATTGAACTTTACATCGTACATTAATCTGTTTTCTTCTGTTTATATGTTATAATAAATTATAGTAAATCCTATTTCAGTTCTGATATAAAAGTTCAGTCTGCTTTCCGCCAATTCATTTATCATTTGTTTTGGTGTGTAACTTTTTTTTTATTTTCAAGGTGTCATACTTCAAGTTTTCTAGCGTTAACATTTCTTGTGGTCCCTGTGTGAATTTCTGATATTAGAAGTTATAATCATTTACAATACTTTTATTATTTGTTAATATACACATCTGCATTGTTACTAACACACTGTTCGATCGGTGTGCCTACTCGGTTTTTCTTCATGTTTTCGTCGAACCGCTCAACATTCAGAGAATTTCGAACTGAACCATTTCTAAAATCTACGGGCATAGATTATTTTCGTTTCGATATTCATGTTTAGGGACAGTTTTTTTTTTATATTAGTACTGCTCAGTTATTGCTCGCGTTGTTTCCACTGTGTCAGAGTTTATACAATTATTCACAATGACACTATACCATCAAATTCTCAAAGGCTATTGTCCCGTGAAATAATCCTAATGTTCGAAATAGAAGCCTTAAACCTAATATTGTTATTGCCTACTATGCTACTGTTTATACAACCTTGCTGTTAAAATTGAATCTCTTGATCTATCTATCTATCTATCTATCTATCTATCTATCTATCTATCTATCTATCTATCTATCTATCTATCTATCTCAGTCTGTTCATTTCTTTCTATCTATCTATCTATCTATCTATCTATCTATCTATCTATCTCAGTTTGTTCATTTCTATCTATCTATCTATCTATCTATCTATCTATCTATCTATCTATCTATCTATCTCAGTCTGTTCATTTCTATCTATCTATCTATCTATCTATCTATCTATCTATCTATCTATCTATCTATCTATCTATCTCAGTCTGTTCATTTCTATCTATCTATTTATCTATCTATCTATCTATCTATCTATCTATCTATCTATCTATCTCAGTCTGTTCATTTCTTTCTTTCTTTCTATCTATCTATCTTAGTCTGTTCATTTCTTTCTTTCTTTCTTTCTTTTTTCTATCTATCTATCTATCTATCTATCTATCTATCTATCTATCTATCTATCTATCTATCTATCTATCTATCTATCTATCTAAGTCTCTTCATATCTTTATCTGTTATTCTCAGCACTGCATTCAACGTAAACTTTTTAAATTTGAGTATAAAAATTTCCCAAATACTTCAATGTGTAGAAAAAAGAAATCTCTTTTCTGCAATTTCTTCTTCCCTGAACAACCCCCACGTGCAGTTGACAATTTACTTCCCACTGCTCACAGCACAAGGATGTCTATTTTCCTGACATCTTTTCTTGTAAGCAAGAATTAATTCGTTTCTATAAAATAAGCAAAGCGCGGGAAATTAGAGCTTTTCTTTTTCAAGACTTCATCTAAGCAATCGGCTTAGAAGAGGAGCCATAGAAGCTCCACGCCCGTCAAGAGACAACAACTTCGATTGAGATAAAAAATAATTGCCAATACTTCCCATCCTATCATTATTTTGAAAAGGAATTATTTGAATTTTTATCGCTTCTTATTTTTCCTCTGTCGTTATTAATATTATTAATCGTGACAGTGTTGGAAATATTCATGTTTTACTATTAATAACGTGACTTTTGGTTTTTAGCAAGTTTGGTTTAGTTTGACACAAGGACAAATGTGGACGGTCTGAATATTGTTTTCTAATAGGGAGGGCGTTCTCGTTTGAGAATCAACATTGAAATATATACATTGATGGTCATTATAGATGAGGGGAGAGTTGCACCATCTAGCTGCCGCCCTACACCCTCTCCGGTCGCCCAAGACGTCCAATACCGCGCTGACCGTTGTGACTTCCTTTGATCATAAGGCAGCCAAGATCGAATCGTCGTCAGGTATCTTTATATTGGGCTGGTCCAAGTAGGGCAAAGACGCAAAGAAAGAAAATAAGTCTCGAATAAATTTAAAAAATAAATAAATACTATTTTTATATCAAGTCCTTCATAATTGGTTAATTGTTGCTAAACCCAAGAGTTCGCATACAAACAATTATCCAACCTGCTTCTAACTCGGGCATGATACTTTTGCTGACTTGGTAAAGTCTGTTTTGCTGATTTGGTAAAGTTCGGCACAAGGCTGATGTCGGAGGCAAATAATCACTCAGTGTTTCATCTCCATTGTCTGAGTCCTGTATAATTTCGGGGAATTCCCCTCTTCTACGGGTGATGGTTATAGGCATTACTTCGCCCCATAACTTCCACGTCCTCTTATTATCATCTCCTACTAACCCCCTTCAATGGGCGCGAAAAGTTTCCCATTCATAGCCCGTATTTTTAGCTGTGTATGTGTTCGACCAAGTGTCAATCTTGGTTGCCAATTGAACTGTCGCAGTTCAAATCTATGTCAACCCTATGTATTTCATCGTTCGAAACCCTGACACATAATTCAGATGGATGTCTACATGAGAATTAACATTTCCAGTTTTTCCCACGGGGTTTATTCATTAACTCTTATTTTTTATCAGGGGTCAGTCAGTATATCGTTCCTTCTATTAAAAAACAAACCTTCTTATGATTACCAGTAACAAATATTGTCACATAGCGGGCACCTAAGCCTCTTGTTCTTCGAGGCCCGCTTCGTCCCTTCTGTTTTCTTCTTCTTTTTTTGGGGGGGATGATCAGTTTTAATGATAACTATTTTCTTTGTATTGTCATCTTCATCTAAAAAAGTAACTTCCTTCCGTGACTTTTGGTCTGCCTGAGCGTCTTGAAACGTACTTTGAAATTGACTCCGCTTAATAATAAACATCAGCTGAAAGAATATGTTCCGTATCCAGTTTTGCGACAGGTCCTTCTGTTTTCAAATTAACAAGACCTCAGCTGATTCATATGGCTACATTAGGCAAACAATGTAGCGCCCTCAACTGGCATTTTTTGTTGATTTCAACATAATTCTTAAAGAGGAGGAAAATGAAAATGATAAATAGAAATGGCAGGGAGTAATCAAGAAAGCTGTAGAAAAACGAAAAGAAAAGCGGCTGAAAAAGCTATGGAGAGTTGAAGACGAAAGAAAGACGTTGATGCACTTAATGTTTGTTTTTTAGGTTGTGATTCCTTACGGAAGAAGTTAGGCAAACTACCGATTATGAATTATTGCGTGAGTTTTCTTGTGTGCAAGGATGATGATGAAAAAAGCAAAGATCTTTTTTGTACCTATCAGCTGGCTACATGTACCCTGCCACTTCATCTCACACTCTCTCTTCTTTCTTTCTTTCTTTCTTTCTTTATATATATATATATATATATATATATATATATATATATATATATATATATATATATATATATATGTATGTATGTATGTATGTATGTATAGGAAATCCAGTTGGTATATTGGTATATAATCCAAGTGAATCCTACTAATATAACATAAAATAAAACATTAAAACTGATTCACAGATAGAGAGAGAGAGAGAGAGAGAGTTCAAGATTTCATTCAAACAAAGCATATTAATTATAAACAATAGGAATTAGGATAACTCAATAATATTAATGATCATCATTTCACCTTGTAAAATTAAAATTAAAATTAAATTACAAGGATTTTCAAATCCATCAGGTTAACAAGAAAATCAAAATAAAACTATATAATAATATTTAATAGTGTTCTATTTCGATTTTTTTGTTAACCTGATGGATTTGAAAATCCTTGTAATTTAATTTTAATTTTAATTTTACAAGGTGAAATATATATTTAGATATATCGTGTTTTATATAATCTACTTGTAGTGCTTGATTTATAATTAAATATATTTCATTCATCATTTATCTATCTACTATGATATGATGAGATCGTTTCATAGATATATAGATAGATAGATAGATAAATAGATAGATAGATAGATAGATAGATAGATAGATACGAACAGACTGAGATAGATATATAGATACGAATATGAATTCTTTCACAACAAATATCTACCTGTATATATCTCTCTCTATTTATATATATATATATATATATATATATATATATATATATATATATATATATATATATATATATATATATATATATATATATATATATACCATGTACACTTAATACTCATGTATATTATTTGTATAAACACAAAGACATACGCAAAGTCAAGTAAGGATCAACAATTTTTGCAGTAGGTTATAATCCAAGAATAAATTCTGTTTTACTGTTCAAATTTGTTTTGTTTTTTCACTCATGGCTATCGATCTTGCCGAAGGGTCAATTTTAAGCCACAAGCGTTTGACTGGAAAAACTGCATCCCATCAACAATCATGGTGTCTGGTCTGAGCTGCAACCTAACACTAACCCCTTTTACACAGATATTACACTGATCTTAAGCAAAGTAAGAGAGCGATAGTGTGATCCTACGAAGATTGCACAGGTACTTTGATCCTAAGTAGTTGTGGCAATTCTTACGCAAATAATCCGGTTATTTTTGACGGGTACTAGTGTAGTAAGAGTAAAAGTGGCAGCTATTTTTACAAACAAAACTTTGTTTTTATTTTTAATTTCTCAACTTTTTGCCTTTCGACTTTTATTTTAATCCAAACTAGCAAAAAGGAAAACAAAATACTTTTTTACTACAAAACTTTTACTTCTCCAGATACACGCACACGTGCGTGAAAAGGAAAAACAGCTCCCCTCCACCAACCTAAAAAAAAGTCAACTGTCAATCCAAGCAAGAGATTAAACCTGAAAAGAATCAAAATTTTCGTCGTTAGGATTATTGCATCAATAGATGTCCATTTGATGGGAATGGTTTGCAGAATTCTTTCGAGCTTTTTTCACATGGTATTGGTGGGGAGCGTGTGGATGTTTGAATTAACTAGCTAAACTTTTTGTTCTGAATGTGTCGAAAGAAAAAAAAATAACAAAAAGTGTACGTTTTTTTCTATTTATTGTTTTATATTGCTGATAGAAATCGTGATGGTAAGGAAGATATTGTCAAAAGTGACAGAGAGAATGAAATGCAAAATACAAAACATAATAATAATAATAATAATAATAATAATAATAATAATAATAATAATAATAATAATAATAATAATAATAATGAGGCTTTAGTGAAACTGGTAATCATGTAATAAGAAGGTGCAGAAAAATGACACAGAAATAAAGCAGAAACAGACATGAGTGGGTAGGAATTCCAATAATCAACTATTTGTGCAAAACCTTGGATTTAAGCATGGGTACTAATCATATACGTACAAAAGAGAAACTGCACTATAACATACGACATATAAACATTTTCTGGGACTTCAGATTTAATTTCGATCCACACTGATGCTCTCTATATACTGATATATGCAGAAAAGTAATGAATTACATGAATTTATTGCGTTTCATTCTTAGATATACTGATATAAGTATCGTCACTGTCCTGTCATGATATGGATGTTAATCTATAGAGTCCTTCTATAGCGAGATTTTTTTTACGGTGAGCAATTACTAGTCTCACTTTCAACCGGTTGTGAATTCCGAGTTTTCCTTTTCCTAAATTGGTTGTCTTTCAAAGATAGGGTGCCCACTCCTCTCTGCTCGTGGAAAGAAGAGATGGATTCATACCCATTTCTAAAGGTGTTTGTACAAAAGCGAAAGCAAAGTTATCAGCTGGTATTTGAACTCAGCATGCAATTCCCAATTGTCGCGTCTATAGCCGCTACGCTACCCCTAAATCCTTCAGTCATGATTACTGACTGAAAAAGTTGAATGAGATTTTACGAAAAGCACATTCCTAGAAGTACATTCAATTGGAAAAGTTACAAAAAGAAGTGTGAAAAATCAGGCGTAGCAGAGCACATATCGAGAGATAAGGGAATACACCGGACCTTGCCTGTTTTTAACATAAAAAGCAATTGATGTGGAAAGTTCAAAAAATGAATAAAATGTGTTCTGAGTTCATCAAAATAAAAAACAAAACAAAACAAATATTGATTTAACACACCTTATAAGAGTCAGGTTAGTGGTTCAGTGTCTTTAATTTTGTTATATAAGAACTTCCCATTTGAAAGGTTTCAATTTCAGATTGGTTAATAAGTTTTTATCTGAACAAAATTTGATGCTTAACTTGTAAAAGCTTCAATTTTCTTACTGAAGAGGTAAGTAAAAGGAAGTACGAAACCATATGCAAAAACTATCGGGTGGACATACACCCGAGGAAAATTGAAAAATCTACTGAATGAAAAGTAATGAAAAGAACAATGAAGATGAAGGTACGAGCCAGAATAAATATTGAAATTTGTTTGCCATAGAATTCCGGATAACAGTTTTAAAAAAAGTCATCTTTTAAAATACCATTAGATTGTTTCCTTAACTTTAGGATTTGCAACGACTTCATTCGGCATGTCATTCACAAGTGAGAAAAAGGCTTAGAAAAAATTATAATCACCTTTTCCCACCAACGTCGTTGTCGCTGCTCAAACTTAAAATGACAGAAGCTAAACTAAAGTAAAAGAATTTCGTAATGTAATGATAAATAAATGTATTAAACATATTTGATGGTGATCGATCCAACATGAGTAACTACTATTAATCAATTGAAGTGTATTGTGGTCAAGTTGTTGGCTATCATAGTTGAATTTTTCATTTTAGTCTTACAAGATGGTCTTCATTTCGTTTCGTGTCATCGTCTCGCTTAAAGATCAAATCGTATATTATCCCGAGCTGCAACAATTCCTATCACAACGAGATGAACATGTTTTGTCTAAGCGTCACCTGACAATGCATAATGGTCGGAACTGCGGGGTTGGAAGAAGGGTGAGCAAGTAAGTTGTCACTGTTCCTAACTTTCAAGACAACGCCTTGCGAGAGGAAAAGGAAGCGAAGCGAATCAGGTTCCCAAAAATGGAAATCGGAGAAAAACTTAAATTTATCTTTTCAGAGAGAAAAAGACAAAGAAATAGAGATAGATAGAGAGAGACAGAGAAAAAGAAAGAGAGATTGAGAGAAAGAGAGCCTGTTCAACGTCGACTCAGGAAATTATTTTCATTTGGCAACACAAGCATCACGCGTGTCTATGGAAGATCAAAGGCGCTAATTTTGAGAAACACGTTATGGGGTCTATTTTCTTATGCATATGTGTGTGTGTGTGTATGTATTTATGTGTGTATGAGTGTGTGTATATGTACGTGTACGTATATATGTATGCAAATATACACGCGCATACACAGGGACACACACACATACACACACGCACTCCCACACACAGATACACACACATATCTATTAACAGGTTTCTATAATACATGTATTAATGCGCAGTTTTCATCATATCATTTTAACATTTGAAAATAATAAAACAGCTAAATCATTTAAAGTAGAAAACTTTTGAAGACAAAAGACAGAAACATGTATATCCATGAAAAGAAGGAAAGAAAGATTTCATTAGCTGTATATCGATCCAGGGATGACGATAAAGTGATTGATTGAAAAAAAGGAAAGATCTTATTTGTACCTATGAGCTGCCTACATGTACCCTACCACTTCATCTCTCGTTCTAATTCTTTCTTTCTTTCTTTCTTTCTTTCTTTCTTTCTTTCTTTCTTTCTTTCTTTCTTTCTACACCCCCACACACATACATACATGTATATATATATATATATATATATATATATATATATATATATATATATATATATATATATATATATATTTAGATATATCGTGTTTTTATATCATCTACTTGAGATGCTTGATTTATGTTTAAATATACTACATTCATCATTTATCTATCAACCAGATAGACATGATTATATATATATATATATATATATATATATATATATATATATATATATATATATATATATATAAATAGACAGAGATAGAGAGCTAGATAGACAGATAAATAGATACCAACAGTTGAAATTTTTTCACAGCAAATGCCTATCTATCTATCTATCTATCTATCTATCTATCTATCTATCTATCTATCTATCTATGTTAGTTCCTTATCTATCTCTCTCTCTCTCTCTCTCTGTATATATATATATATATATATATATATATATATATATATATATCTGTAACATGTATACTGAATACGCATGTATACCATCTGTATAAACACATAAAAATACTCAAATGCAAGAAATGACCCCAATAATTGTAGACATAGACTGACGGAAAATAAAACTGCAACACCCTGAAGTACGGTGCTGATTTTGAGCTGAGTTAATTATGGACATGCTGTTAAGCAGTCTGGATGGCATTCCCGTTTGAGAATCAACAGTGAATATATATATATATATATATATATATATATATATATATATATATATATATATATATATATATATATATATATATATATATATATATATCCGATAGTCATTAGTATCACTGTAATCAGGGTGGGGAATATGTAATTATCTTACCTACCAAGCAAAACTTAAATATTGGTTGGACTAAAACTTCATTAAAAATGGCATCTTTTAAATACTGACCTTAACTTTATTGGACAACATATTAAAACAACATTTTAAAAATCTCAAATTTTTCAGGCAACGTTTTAATTCCATAGTCAGTCATCCAGTCTTGGTAGAAAGTCTGATAAGATTTTCAAAGTCTTCGACAATCTTCGGACCTTGTGAAATCAAATCTCTACATTTGCTATGGTTGATCTTTAAGCATGGCTGAATGTTGCGAGAATGTTTATTGTGCTACAAGAGACCACTTCAAATTGGTGTCTTGCTACGGAAACACAAATGTATTTCTATAACGTGCATCCTCAGTGAGAACCATTTGTGATCCCCCAAGAGGTTAAGCGATCATTTCGGAGGATTCCTGCGCCTGATGGACGTAACACATCGATTGTGCTTCAATACTGGTAACAGTGATCAAATGAACATTCTTACAGAAGTAGACCAGATGCTGTACGGGCATGTAGAATCAGGTGCACTATAAAAGTAGCAATCGCAGAATGTGACCCCAAGAGTGTGAATCATTAGCATGTTGTAGGACTACAGGTATTCGTGCCTCTAGCCAAACTCACTTAAGCCACAACACCATCTGACGTTATTTGATGGATCAAATGGAGCTCTATAGAGATTCTGCTTACCTAAAACTTAGGATTGTTTCCGTGTGGAATGTAGACCTAAGGTGCGACAACTTTCAGAGCTTATTGACCCATGGCACACATTCTCAATAGCTAGGATGGATTCAACATGAGTGCCGTTACATCTCCAGTTATTTTAATATTTTTAGATGGAATATTGAACACGCCCCATCTACAAACAAAATATTGTTCAACCTCTTTTGCTATCAGAATTAACAATTGATGTCTAATATATGCGGGTATAATACGGGTATCGTAGTATTAGGACACGGGTACGGTAACAGTATCGCACAATTAGGCCACTTACAAATAATTCTGTATTTGTAGATATATGCAAGAGAGGTGAAATAGTGCACTGTGAAATAGCATTCGCTATCTGCCCGATCACAGTGCATTATGTCTTGCATATATCGACAAGTCACATAGCACTTCGGTTTTAACGGCCAATGTATTAATATCAGGATGTTTTCCATAAAGGCCTTATTTAGGGAACAGTGAACTTATTGATCTGTATATATGATTCATTTATATTAATTTGATTTTAATCGTCACTAAATGGAAATATATTCAAGATTACAACAATTTTATTTTCCTCTCTCAGTATATATATATATTTTACATTACGAATTATCATATTCTTTTGCTTGCAATGTCCCGTCTTAAATACGAAAAGATTTGGTTTTTATATTTTTGTTGTTTCAGTAGACGAGTCAAAATTGAAACGGCGGCGAATCTCTGCCCTACATTAGTTACTAAGCATTTATTTGCAACCACGAGAGGTTTTTCTGTAGCGCAAGGTTCATTAGTGATACTATCAAGTGTTACTATTCCCCCCTTCCATCAACATTTCTTACTGATTCTAAAAGTGACTAAATCGAAAAAAAACTTTCCTCAAAATGATTCCGTCTGAGCAGCAGAGAATCTCAGCCATCGGGGACACGTCAGTTTTCTTCTTTTTCGATTCATCGCCAATTAAGGATCGATTATTATAGAAAACACAGAAGTCTTTGAAAGAAATAAAAGCAATTGCCGATTAGAAGGGTCGAGAAAAACCTTCAATTTTTCACCGATATTTGATATTATATAAAATTGCATTCGCCCCTTTTTTTATTGCAGAACGTCAACCGATATAACTGTATATGAGACGTTGACACACGGTACCTGTCTTTAATTCTGTGATGAGGTATTGTAACTACTTACACTATTTACATTGTTCGGACCGTTGTCTTCATTTTTATTGTCATATTCAAAACGTTTCGGCCGTATATCACCTGACGAAGACCGGAGCGTACAACGGCCGAAAGATAGTGAATATGACAATAAAGAAAAAGGCACCAGTAAATAATATCAACTATGAATACGGCCACAATTTGCTGAGCGTGTTTGGAAAATAAAGTAAACTTTCCCATCACCCTAAAAACATATATTAAAAAAAATCCACACATTCAATTAAGAAAGAAAACCACCTCGATAGCCAAAAGCACTCGGATATGCAGAATATTTGGATAATTTTGACACGTTTTATGTCGAGAAAAGAAAATACTCATGCAAATGCAAGAAAAATTAAACGAAAAGAATAATAGCCGTACATTGTCAGTCGTCTAATGAAAGTTGTATATATATATATATATATATATATATATATATATATATATATATATATATACAAGGTAACCAAAAAAGTTCTGTCCGTTTTTTGATTAATCATTTAATGAAGTTGAAATATATACGAAATGCGTGTAGCAATTGTTTTCAAATTCGGACAGCCGGAAGTAGGAACATCAGACGTTATAAAAAACACGCGCACCGTGCCCGGCCATCAATTATAAGCCGGACAGCTGTGAGAAGGATGGAAGTGTCTAGAGATCTCGTTCGGGGATGTTTGCTTTACGACTTCAAAGTGGTCTTATCAGCAGCTGCATCAAGTCGCCGCATATGTCAAGCGTTTGGGGATAGTGCTGTGGATGAACGTACTGCAAGGAGTTGGTTTCGAAAATTCAAGTCGGGAGATTTGTCTCTCCATGATGAGCCTCACAGAGGACGACCACAGGTCTTGAATGACGGAGTCCTGCAGGCGGCCATTGAAGAGGACAGTAGTCTAACGTGTGGTGAACTTACAAGATAGTTCAACGTTTCCAATGAAACCGTTAGACTCCACCTGCATATCGCTGCTTTCTCGCCACCGTACCGCATCCTTATTCAATCGAGTGCTTACCAGTGATTAAAAGTGGGTTCTGTACGAAACTTCCAAGTGTTCCAGACATTGGTTGTCTCCTCAGGATGCTATCCCTCACACCGCAAGACCGCTTATGCACCCGCGCAAGATTATGCTTTGTGTCTGGTGGACAAGTCGTCAAGTGGTTCATTATGAACTGCTACCAACGGGTCAAACGGTCACTGGAAACCTATACTAGCAGCAATTGAAACGTGTGGAACAGGCATTGCGCCAGACGGAGCCAGCACTGGTGAATCGC